>JANHGN010007495.1:0-78947 GCA_024605025.1 Megaceryle maxima | reverse complement strand
AAAAACAAACACCAAAAACAAACACCAAAAACAAACACCAAAAACAAACACCAAAAACAAACACCAAAAACAAACACCAAAAACAAACACCAAAAACAAACACCAAAAACAAACACCAAAAACAAACACACCAAAAAAAACCAAAACCAAAAAACCCCACACCTGAAAAAGAAAAAAAGAGAGCAAGAGAGAGAAGGAAAAAAAGCCCACTAGACAAAATGAACTCTTTATTTTAGACTTTCATGATAGGGAGTAACTCAGTATTTTAATAGATCCCTGTCAATATCAGCATCCTGAAAACAAGGCTAATGGTATATAAAACCATATTGAACTTCAGAGTTCTTGCTGTTAGGTACTCAGAACACTTTGTATCTTCTAATAAGAAGATGGATATGAAGTCCTGCTGCCTATAGGCCCAGTGTCCTGGAATTCAAGGGAACAACAAAGCAAAAATGCCTCAGCTACTAGAGTGAGTGCCTTGGCATTTTGTGCTTTTCAGACTTTGGTGTTCCCAGCTGTGATGTGGAAATGTCCAGAGTCACCTGAGTGCTAAGAACAGTCCAACTGTACTAAATGGCAGCGCTCTTTCAGCATCTCAACCCTGCTGGGAATCATTTTATCTCAGATGCAGCACTGTGCTTGGGTGCTTGTACTGCTTCTGATGTTTATGCTGGATTGTACTTTAAAGATATGGCTGAAAATCTTTGTGTCTATGGGCCAGGTGATATGAATTCAGCCTTGGGTTCAAAACTGGATACTGGTGACAACTTGCCTGGACTATGTTCATTTTGAGAGAGTAAAACCTGATAATTCTAATTGTTCCTCCTTACTGCTATACCGTATAAATGCATCCAAAAAAGGTTTTCTAAGAAAAGCTGCAAAAGGCGCTATAAACTATTGATTCACATAAGTACATATTAATTCTGGAACAGGGTTTGCAGTCATCCTAAGAATGTTTAGTTACTGCTGGACTGTACCTAGTTAAGGAGAGAAAATATCCTGTGACAAATTAATAACTTGCAGAAGTTGTGTGAATACTTTGGGAGGAGTATGTGTGCTGCAATGCTTTTCCCTAACAAATCAAAGTCTATTTTTATATGCTTTGTCAACATAACCCCCCCCCACTTTGTTACTTGAATTGTCTTGCTACATCACCTATGGTTAAAATAGGTTCTTTGCCCTTTATTGTGCACTATTTCGATGAACCCAGAGTTATAATAGGAACATCTCCCCTTGTATCCTGTGCTGCTTTCCTCCCCTCCTCCCCTTGCAAATTAAAGAAACCAGAGCCTACTGTTTCTATTTAACAGAAATTGTTTTAAATTAGCCTGGAGGTGTGGTTACTCCTGTAATCCAGTGCTTGTAAACATATGATCCTGCCAATAGAACAGAGTAGGGTATTTTAGGCTGATATGAAATGAACTTATGCCAAGAATCTTTTTGTAGGAATAATTAAGTCTATTTTTCAATGTCATGCTTTGCTATGCAGCCTGTTTTAAAATAGTTCTGAAAATGATCTTGAACCTTCTGCGAGGAAGTAAGTTGGAAGTGCTGAAAATTATACTACAGCAAACACAGCAAGCCTTCTTTCACTGTAAGCAGCCTGTTATGGGAAATTTCCTCTAACTCACATATATGGAATCTGAGATTACTGTAAATAAATTGGTGCAAAAGTAATACTGTCGCTGCTTCCCTTTTACATTTTATTATGTCTTATATCTTTTCAGGAACAGTTTGCACTTATCTGTGGAGCTTTAAATACTGCCTAAGTGAATAAACATTTCATTTCAGTAAACAATCCTCAGAAATAGATTTTTACCACAAGTAGTTTGTTTTTAAACTACATACTGCCTCTTGGAGTTAGATTCCTAAAGGAACTTTAAAATGAATTTCTATCACAGCATCTGACTTCCCTTCTTTGTCAAGCCTTTAACAGATGTGTTGGGTACTCTGTAGTTACAGGTCAGCTTCTGTTTGTTCAATACAAACCAAAAGAAAAAAAACCAACCTAACAAACAGTGGAGGGACAGGATGGGGAAAGGAATGCATATATACTGAGATAGATATTCTTACTCTAAACTGAAAATTTTGGATCCAAGGCAATTTTGTTTCAAGTAAAAAATTCTGACTTCCAAGACACTAATTTAAAACTGAATTTGGTGCAAAGGTTGCCATTAGGAAGTCAGCATTACAATTCTTTATGGTGTCTTTTTTAGTCAAAGGGCAGTTTTCACTGCCATTTTGAGGTTGCCATTATTTTTCAAGAATTAACTTAATTTATGAAAGAGAAATGGATTTTAAAGTATTTGCTTGTTGTCCATTTGATGTTTCATGTTTATTTTAGTGGTGATCCGTGAACATGTATTGTGTGAGCTGGTTGTTTTACTTATTTTATTTGTATAGGGCATGAAGGTGCTGATGCAGGAGTTGTGGTGTGAATGGGGAGGAGCATGCAGGAGCCTGCTGAGTTTGGGCAGGAGGAGGTGCCACCCAGCAGGTCTCTCTGTGACACACCACCAGTGTGAGGGCCTAGATCCAGAGTCCATTCAAAGTAGTGGAAAAATATCTCTCCTTAGTTCAATGGGCTTTGCATCACACTGTGAGTTTTGAGCCACAAGAAGGCTGTGCAGAAGCTAAGGTCTTCTGGCAAATTTGGAACTCAGTGAAGTTACCTGAGATTTAAGGCTGGAGCTTTGAAGAGTAGCCTTTCTTACCAAAACTGCATTCTGGGTTTGCATGTAAGTTTGAACCCAAATCCAGTGATGTGTTTAATCTGTATAATTTGGATTTTATGTTTTCTGAAAGCTGAGTATGTTAGGCTAATGATCATAATTTATTTTTTCTCAAATCCCTTTGTTTCACGGCTTTTTTTTTTTTTTTTTTTTTGGTCAGAACTAAAGTTTTTTTGTGATTCATTCACAATAAAGTTTCATTGTGATTCAATGATACATTGCATTCTGAACTGATCTGTGGCAAATGACTGTGAGCACTGTTGTTTGGACCTGGAAATCTGAGGATATGAAAAGATTGGGCTAATCTAGTTGTAAGGTGTTTACATCGGTATAGTTAAGAGCAGAACTTGACCCATTAATATTTTATGCTACTCCCCTCCCTTCTTTTTTATATCTTTGGTAGAATGTTGTATGTAATGTTTGGTACACATTTATAGTGGTTGATCCTCAGATCTCCTTTAAAGTAGTCTGAAACAAAACACTTTGCCTGGAAGGGGTGACAATACATTCAAATTGGGTTCTGCAGCAGAAAGTTCCCCGACAGCTTGCACATTTTTTACATACATCTAGTTTGAAAACACCTAGGTCTGTCATGAGTTTTCTTGTAAAAGAATTCATCTGTGAGATATTTGTGAACGAAAGAGAAAAAAATCAATTTTCTGTGGATTCATAGTGCTTGTATATGAGGATTAGGCTAATGCAGATTCACAGGCAAAAATCAATATAGATTTCAGAAATCCCTTCTGCTAATGATGGAACTGATCGTGCAGAGCACAGCCTTAATTATGTATCTTCTTTGAGACAATAGTAATATCTCTTCACATGGACATACAAGTTAAATTTAACCTTCACCCTATACTAATTTTTTTTCGTGCTGGGAAAATATAAGTAAAGTACTAAATATTATTTGCTTGGTCAAGGAGTAGTAAACATGATAGACCACTGTAAAATTTCTTCAAAATAATTGTACTGTAAGGAATAGATTAACTTCTCCCATTTCCTGTCCTCCAAAATAACAAATATAAATGATATTTCCAAAGTAGCATTGTCTACAGAAGTTGAAGCATTAAACAGTGTTTTATAGTGATTAGAATAGTTATCACTCAGATTTTATGCTTTTATGGAGTAATATCGCAGAGGCCTTGTAATCTGAGGGTAATAAACATTTCTCAAGAGGAACAAAGGACCCTTTTCTTTTCAAGGGCTGTATGTTTCTTGTGGAATCACCTGCTTTGTTCTGATAGTTACTGAAATGCAGTGAAACCACTAGTGGGTTTTTGTGCCTACAGATTACAGAATGGTGCTTGGAGTGGAGTTGTCTAAAAACATAAAGGATGCAGAGGTAGGTAGGTGATGTACACCCCAGCAAAATTTACATTCACCATAGGCATGTTGGTGGCTGGAACAGATGGGGCAGTCCTTGTGAGCTCTTGCACTGCCTGTTATGCTTCATTTTGAGACATCCCAGCCCTGTTGATAATCTATCCTAAATTCCACTGCATATTCGGGTGAATATCAGATAATAACTCAAATTTCTACCCTCCCACCCCTTTCATCTCTCTCTCTTCTATCTCTTATCCACCCACCAAGCTAATAATGATGTTAGCTGCTTCTGAAATGGTATGGGGTGAAACTCTTACTGTGGTCTTGAATAAGGAGGATATATTTGAAACTAGTGTCTCTTGGGATGTTCACAGAATAAGCTGAGAGTTTCTGTTACCAAATTCTCTGCTTTTATGCACCTGGAAAGGATAGAGATAGTTGTATTTGATACTCTCTGAGGGACAAGTAGGGTTCCCATCAAGCATCCATGAAAGAAACAAATTTTGCCACCTATTAATGACAATTTTTATTTGTGGTTGGTTTGTTTGTTTGTTTTTTTAAATGAAAAATGTATGTGAAAAGAAACACTTGGGACAATTTGATGTGTTGCTGAGCTGGAGATGCATCTGTTCTTTGTTGCTTCTAGGATATAGCAGCATATGGTGGTTATTTCTGGATTAAAGGAAAAGGCCCAATTTTAATTCCAGCTGTGATCATGTGATTTAATTATTTATTTATTTAGTGACTTGCAAAGGCTGATGAGGAATGGATTTAGAATAAGGGATTTTATTTTTATGACCTTGATATTTTCTTAAAAGGGAGCTTTAAATTGTCACTTCTTTATATATTGTGTGAATGTGCTGGAACGGTAATGTGCATGGCAGTTGGGCACAGCTGGTGTTGGTTAGGATCCTCTTCTCGAGGACACCCCAACGTGTGACTGCAGAAGAGAAAGAAATACAATTTTGTAGGTGTTTACAGTAGTTGAAATTAACTAATTAGGCCTTAAATTTTCATTTTGCGATGTAATGTGTTTATAACATAGATTGTTCAAAAGATGTTTTAGCTCCTGATTAAGAACTAAAATGAGGGGGGAAGCCCTAGAGATGATGATAATTAAGCTCAGATGGAAGAAAACTGTCTAGATGGAAGAAATTTAGAGCTCTACAGCCTTTTCAGAATTGTAGTTTGAGTTTGCCTTGTATCCTGCTGTGGAGTGGTTGAAGTGTTCAGAGGGAGATTTTGCTGTTTCAGATAATTTTGTTCTTTCCAGTGCTATGTTGGAGTAATATAGGAGAATATTTACAAGGAGAATAAAACATGGATGGGAACTTTCATGCACTTTCAAATCTACTTGTTGTTGTCCAAAAGAATAAATAAAATCTCTTGACCTCATGAATGCTTCCAGATACTTTTCCCATTTCCTTCCTACTCTTTTCAAATGTGAACTTGTCTCTTCTGTGCTTGATTGTGCTTCTTTTCTTGATAATTTTTTCATGGTAAATAGATTCTTTCTCTCTTCACCACAATCAGATTTTTCTTGAATAAGGTCAGTAACAGATTCTTTAAGGCAAAATCTGCCTGGTCCATTGCTTTTTGGTTGGTTTGTGTTTGTTGTTGTTTGGTCATTCAGGGTTCCGTCAGTGCTTTTCTGTTGTTCATTGCATATTTTCCTTCATTTTCACTATTACTGTTCAGTCTTCTCTGCCATAATTCTTACAAATTCTCAGTCCTTCTGTCTATATTTTTGTCAGTGACTGTCTTCTACATTTAAAGCTATAACTGTATTTTCATGTTGATGATATCCACATTCCCTCTGAAATCTTTTCACATCTCTCTGTCTTTTCACTCCATGTTCTGATTATCTCCAGGTCAGTCCCAGTCGCTGTTAACATCACCATTCTCAATACTGATTGCTAAAGTATTGATCGTGATTCTTGAGCCTTTCTTCCTTTATCTTGGTAGACAAACCTGTTGGTTCTTCCTGTGTATATTGCTTGTTTAAATTCCTGCAATAAAATACCTGGTTTTGCTTTAGTTTTCTTAACTAATACCATTTCTTCCAATTTGGTCTCTCTTTTCATCTCTGCAGTCCTGCTCAAGCCTGTGAAAAATCTTGCTTGCTTATTCTGTACCTCAGGATACACCAAAGCTGCCTAATTGAGTGCCTTCTTTGCAGCTTTTTTATCAGTGACATGATTGTTGTCCCTTGTCTTGTATGTTGTTGTCTCAAAGTCCCCTGTTTTTATTTCATCTTCCTGCTGTGGTTACTTCCTTGTTCTTTTATTTCCTCAGTACCCTTGAGGGCATCTTCTCTTCTGCTCTTGCATGCCCCATAGGGATTAGACCAAAGGGTCTATTTAAAAAATAAATAAAGATTTTATTAGTTCAAAAGAGGAGAATCTGGATTATTGTTCCAAGTAGCGGATTATCCATGCAATTCAGGAACTTGAACATGAAATTTTCCACCTTTGTAACTTGTTATTGAAAAGTGATGAGGTGACACTCATGGGTTCTTATGAATAATAATTCAAATTTAGGAATAATTAAAAAAAAATTATTCTCAATTGTTATTAAAGAATCAGTGAATAGACCAGAGAATGTTTAATAAGCTTACTGGAGGTCTGCAGTTCTGGGACCTATTCCCAGTGATTTAAAATGCATTTCTTGTTGATTTTCCAAGGTTAAGGGGGATTTATACATGAAACTAGGAGCCTTTTCAATGGTTATTCCTCATACTTAGCATCTCCTTACCACTGTTATATTGTCATCTATTTGGACTGAATGCAAATTAAAAAGTAAAACCAAAACCAAAGCAAGACTCATATTTTGAATCTAAATGCTTCAGTGGTATTCTAGCAGTATGTGCTTGTTTGTTTAGAATTCAAAGTAGGAAGAGTTTTGTGGTTGATATTTATGGTAGAGCATTTTCCTATCCTATAGTTGTTTGTATCATGAAGACCCTGCTACAGTTTGTTGTCTGCTAACGGATGTGAAAACTATGTAGACTGTTGTTCATGGGAGAGTTCCACCATGTGTTAATTATTTCTGAATCACAGTTAAGTTAGACACCTTCCACCCCCACTTTTTCCAATGTGGGTGCACTGTTATGAAGGGTAGAAATACAGTCAATCAGCTTTCACTTAAGAAGTGCCAAAGCACTTCTTAGAATTGCTTCATTTGAAGAGCTGGCACTTTAAGAAGAAATACAAAGCTATAATGACTTGAAAGTGAAATTCTTGAATTGGGCAACATGTGACAGCTTCCATCTTCCATCTCAGCCCATATATGTTTTTATACATTCAGAAAGCAACACATATAATAAACTGCACAATATAAGAGTCTAATAGTGCAAGTGTTGAAACACTGTGTTACCTTCTAGCATTTGTGTTGCCTGGTTACTCTGCAATTCATTTAATTTCTAAATCTGCCTATTTATTTTATACTTCTCTTAATTTTTTTGGTGTCATGAAGGTCTGAGCCGTACAATATTATGTATTAAAAGTAACTCTGACAAGGATGTCTGTCTTAGGCTGCTTGTGGAAAATTAAGATGGTTATTTTCACTTTTGTATATGACATTTTTCATGTATTCATATACAGTTTTCTATACAGAATGTGTCCCAGTTAAGGAGTGTAAAAATCTTCCAGAAATACATTTGCTTGTGCAAACATACATGTGTAGTCACAACTTCCCAGATAATCCCTGTGTTAAAGGGAAGCATTTAATAATAAACTTTTACAGTTACAGTCTTTTACAATGAGAAAAAATTATTCACTTTCAGGAGAATAAAATGCACGAATTTGAGTGAAATGGCCTTGAGAAAGCAGTCTGTGTCCCTTCTGACAGTCTTCAGTGTCTCTATGAAAAAGGAGCATCTGTCATTGGGCATAAGCAGAGTACTTTGCTTTTTTCTTCTCCATAATTTGTAATTTCTATTAGTTTACCAGTTAAATGCACTACTCATTTCTCCTCATTCTAAAAAGGAAAACCTATTATATACTTCTACAGAGTATCTTAAGTAATAGTGTTATTGGCCCCTCTCCTTTCCTTCATAGTAAGATCCCGTTTGCTTGTGCTTTAAAACTTCTGTTGTGACTATTTAAGTTATTTTAAGATGTTGTTTGATGGTTTTGGCAAATAAAACTGATTCTGGTTATATTTCCATACTTCAGGGAAGTGAAGGAAGTGCATATAGTCGTATAAAAATACCCCAAACATTCATTAGCTGGAAAACTTTACTAGTCTGTCTTGTGAGATTTGAGGCTGTTCGTGTTGCTTGTCAGTAGGGATAGAAGTGCAGTTGTAGGTGCTGCTGTTTCTGCTCGAGAATTAGGATCAGAACAAGTGTGGAAACTTTTAAAAAAGATCAGGCAAGAGCTGATCCAGCATGATTAAAAGCTGATTTCTTAATATTTAATGAGAAATTGTAGGCATCCTGTGTTTGGGTTTTGGGGGACACCAAAAGTGAAGACTTTTTATTATTTATATTCCAACAAGCTCATTTGAGATCAAAATCCTGTTCTGCTACCTACTGTTCTGTTCTGCAGGGGACACTCCCTTGCCTACCATGAATTTTGAAGTCTGCCTATGTTCTAGCTCTTGCCTGTAAATTTATAGAATATTTAGTGAACTTCCTGATTTCCTAAGGATAATGTGATGATTTTTTTTCTGGTAAAAAACAATTCTGACCTGGAAAAGTAATTCATAGTGTCATTTAGGTTGGAGAAGACATTTAAGGTCATCAAGTTCAACCTAACACTGCCAAGTCCACCAATAAATGATGTCCTTAACTGCCACATCTGCATGTCTTTTAAGAATGTCCAGGGATGGTGACTCAGCCACTTCCCTGGGCAGTCTGTTCCAGTGCTTGACAACCCTTTCAATGAAGAAGTCTTTCCTAATGTCCAATCTAAACCTCCCCTGGTGCAACTTGAGGCCATTTCCTCTTGTCCCACCACTTGTTACCTGGGAAAAGAGACAAATCCCCACCTTGCTAAAAACTCTTTTCAAGTAGTTGTAGAGAGCAAGGAGATCTCCCCTGAACCACCTTTTCTACAGACTAAACAACACCAGTTCCCTCAGTCACTCCTCATAGGGCTTACTAGGCCCTTCACATGCTTTGTTGCTCTTTGGATGTGCTCTAGCACCTCATTGTCTTTCTTGTAGTGACAAGCCCAAAACTGAACACAGTATTTGGTGTGTGGCCTCACCAGTGCTGAATACAGGAAGACTGTCACTTCCTTAGTCCCACTGGCCATGCTATTTCTGATATAAGCCGGGATGCTGTTGTCTGCCTTGGCCACCTGGACAATGTCCAGTAGCTCTCATACTGCTCCATCTACAGTCATTTATCTCCTAAGTAATAGCTTAGTTGCTCCTACTTCTTGTTGAGTACAGGGAGAGAAAGGAAGTGGAAACAGCAACAGCTTCCCCATTCAACCTCCTTGCTTATGCTGAAATATGGAAAGGAGGAGCTTGCTCTGTAAAAAATCATAAAGGGGACGTAAATCTGCTGTTCTCACAGCCTTCTTGAAAGAAATAAAGGAGAGGAGAAAAATAAAAGTTGAGGAGGCAGCAAATGAGTAGAAGAGAAGCTCTGACAGCAAGAGCTTGGTGAGGAGAGGGGCATGATGGCACCCATGTGCTCAAAGAGGGGTTGAGTGCTGCTGTAACAGGACTTCCACTTCTTCCTGATTTTGCCTGTATTGCTAATTACTGACAATGTGATCAAAAGCTGTGTATAGTGAGATGAAGGAGCACTCCTTGCCTGACAGTCACACCAAGCACAATGTTTTTGACTGTAGCCTGATGAGAGGAGTATCTGACTAGAGGAGGTAGCAGAAATCAGAGCCAATCCCTACACTATTTGGTTGTTGTGTGTGAGGTGGGGAAACTGGTTCCTTTTGCTGAGAGTATGGAGTATAAGGTGAACTAAACCAGCCATCTACACCATTGCTTTCTTGATACTTTACAATTAAAGGTTAATTTACTGTTGAGGTCCTGCAAAATAATACATGCAAAATGCTGGTGTATAGATTTATATTGTAAGATGACAGGCAGCATGGAAGTAAAGCAAGTTGTAACCATCTCATGCTGCATCTTTCCTGCTGTCAAAGGTGCCTGTTTTACATAGCAGCCAAAAATTAAGCAGTAGTTTGTTAAATTTTGAAGGAATTGTTAAATTTGTTAAATTTTCTGAAGTTCATTTCATTGACTGTTCTGTATCCTTTGGATTTACCTGATGCTACCTAGATTATGCAGTATTTCTATTGTAACATGAATCATTTCAGATACTACTTCATCTCTTTCTAAGCTCAGATTCAAAGTGTATGTGGCACATAGTGCCTCATGAATACCTGCATGCTTTGCTGTAGATGTTTCTCTCTTATATTTGCTCAAATAGAAGTGGATATCATGTTTTCTTCTAAAATTTTTGGTCTGACTCCTGTGACACTGACTTCAGTAAGTAATGCCAGTAGCGTGAGTAGATGGATCTGACAGGGTTGAGAACTAACAGCATGTCAGACGCTTTTCTCCAATGAAGGCTATAGATCAGAGCTAGGAATCTGCTGGAGCTGGAGAGGGTGACAGGGGAATAACATCCCTTTCTCTTCCATCGACAGGGGTAATAACTCCTGGCTCTCTAGGGACAGATTGTAAAAGCCAATAGCCAGAAGCTGTGAAGCAGGGAGGGTAGAAGAATTGAAAATTAAAGGAGGAGTGAAAATTTTGTGTAAGGCTTTAGTGAGATGTTGGAATAAACCATCAAGTGTCATTCTTTTAATTGCCTTATTGGTGATAGACAGGGTTCTTGCATATTAATTTTTATTACTTTATAAAGGTAAAATGTTAGTAAAATAATAAAGTTATTAAGGTATGCCATACATGCTTTTATATGTAGCTAGGTATCATATATTCTATGATAACTGTTGTCATTGCAAGCATGTGGAAAAAGTGTTTTAAAGTATTGCTTTAAAATTAAAAACCTTTGAATAGTAAAAAAAAGAGAAATCTTTGTTCATATACATATTTTGAGCATGATGATACTGTGAATTGTATACAAATTGTATACAAATTGTATACAAATTGTATACAAATTGTATACAAGTCAGATCATGCTTTCAAATGGCTGTGTGATTTATAGTTAATATCTCTTCATGTGTAAGATTTCATGTTGAATCTTTCACAGTTCACAAACATTTAAACTTTGGCTACATGTGTGTCCAGGAGGGGAGCATTCTAGTAGTCACAGATTTTACTAGTGTTATGATATCTGTATTATATCAGGAGTCTTTCCTTTCTTTCATTCATTTCTTTGTGGAGCAGTAGCTTGTAACAGTTTAATGACAAACACCTAAAGAAGCAAAACAATAAAAGGGCATAGCTCCCAGACTTTTAAGAAACAAGAGTGGTATTTTTTTTATATTAGTTGTTCTTGCTTAGTTTTTAAACTGTGACTGGAGTTTAGTTAAATCTTTTACAGACTCAGTTCAGTGAAGGTGACAGAAGTACTCACTTGAGCTCAATGAAAAGTAGACATGACAGTAAATTTTTCAGTCAGAGACAGGAGATCTTGTTATAGGAGTCAGTATGGGGGTCAGGGCAGAGCCTGTTGATGATTGAGGAAAAGAGAAGTAAATTCATTCTGCTTCAGGCACTTTGTCAAGTGCCAGTAGCTTACCATTGAGAACTAGTCACCCGTTCTAGTCTTACGGCCCTAGAGGTCACTCATTTGATATAAATCATAGCACTGCATAGGCTAGCAACCTATTGCCACTCGAGATGAAATAAAAAGAGAGGGATGCTTCATTCTGAATTGAAATGACTGCAAATATCCCACCACATGTTGCTGTTTAATGCAATATGTGGTTAGATATTGATCTCCAAAATCAAATCATTAAAATGTGCGGTTTTTGTTTATTGGAATGAAGCAATTAAATGGTTCAGTTATGCCAGACCTTACCTTTTCTGATGAAAACTATTGATTTCTTGCCACAGCTTTATAAGCGACAATGTTTTTGATTACTCTTGACAAACCTCCTTGGAGTGTTAATTAAAATTGTACCAGATGAGCAGGTGTGGGAGATCATTAGATCGCCCGGATCACACACTACACTTCATATTCTGCAGCCTTGCATAATGAATAGGGCACAAGAGGGGAAAAACAATATCTTCATCAGCAGAATTAGCATCTTCTCTCTTTTCTTTTTTAACTAGGTGACATTACATTTTACAGTACATCCATTTATCAGCTATTGAATAACTTCTACTGCATCTATTTAAATTAAATTTCTTTTGAAATATTACATTGCTACACGAATGCAAAAAATTGGGTATGTAGCTGTTTTGTGTGTGAATGCATATAAACTTGGGATATCCACTGCATTCTTTCATAAACAAAGCGGAAAGTTTGCACATTTTTTTAGATAAGACATTTTAATAACATCTGCATTTTTCTTATCTTTAACTACATGATGGTATAAAAAACATGAAAATGATTGATAATATTGGTTTTGAATGAACAAATTATTTCATGATTTATTAATTTACAATAGATTTCTTGTCTGCAATATTAATAAGTTGATCATTTCTTCACACCTTAATATTATGCTAAGACAATAACTATGTATTACATTTGTTGTCTTGTATAGTACAATGATGGAGGATGCTACTGATTATGAAGTCTGCTGTGATGTGCAGCTCTGTTGACTAGATGGTGTAAGGGTAAAAAAAAGTACTTAAAACAACTGAAAATTGAATATACAATGTAATAAAGGATGGGATATGTGATTGGAACAGCAGAGAGAAATGTACAAAGCATCTGATCACAAATTATTTGACCTGTAAATAATGAGATTCAATTTCCATTAATGTCACAGGTGGGTCCTCGTCATCATCTAACTGAAAACTTGTGTGATATATTTGTAGCTCAGCCTGAAGTTTTACTGAACTGGCAGTTCAGGACTTAATGATTTTAAACTGAAATAAGGGGGATTAAAAAAAAAAAAAAATCTCAAGCAATAACTGGAAGAAGATAGTGCCTGACCTTCAGCAGCATTTGGGATAGGTATGCTCTTGAATGGAGCCAGAGCTAGACATCATATACCCTTTGACTAAGTTGCCTTCTCTGCGCCCGGTTATCTTTCAGGAAATTAGGTGGAACTTACTGTGTTCCACTTGCAGTCCAATGGTATTGCATCATTTATTTAGTATTTATGAAAAAGTCCTAGCAGAGATGTAAATTCAAATTGCCAACCTGCTACACATTTCTTAATGCTTAATTGACTGTGCCTTATGCTTTCCAAAAACTCTCCAAAATGGAAATAATGTTGAAAAGACACAATCCTATATTAACTGTTCTGATTGCAGAGTTATAAAAGCTAGCACATTACATCAATGGAATAGAAGGTTTAGAAGTTATCCACATATAGGAGATGTAGATATGTTATTGTCTTCCAGAACAAATCTGAGTAACATGAGTTGTCCCATTGATTTAGGTGAGCAATATAAATGAGCTAGATATTAACTCCAGCCAGAGCAGTGACTCCTTTACATTAATAGTGGTCTGTGTTTGAATGTTGTAATTTGACCGTGGTTGTTTGAGCTTAAATGCAGAATGTGTTGATCACCTTTATTTTTTGGGCTGATTCTGTAAAATGTGGATATTTTTGAAGTTATATAAAGCATTCTTTAAATCAACAAATTTACTACTTGCTGACTTCACTCAGAGACATTGCTTCTTTTCATTGCATTTGAAAAGGATGACATTCATTCAAATACATATAACTTGCAGGACAGTTTTCCATAGACTTCAAATATAATTTGGAGTCTCTCTCTGTAATCTTTTTAGAATAAGGTATTTCTATTCCTGGACCCACTTGTATCTGTTCCTGTGTGGCACACCTTGGGTGTTCTTGCATTGGCAGGGGTTTGGATTCAATGATCTCCAGAGGTCCCTTCCAACCCCTACCATTCTACGATTCTCTGACTATAATTTCTTTTGGGTTAGAATGAAGAAAAGGAAAGAAGAGGTTATTTCCAAACAGTGACTGAAATTGCCATGTGCATAATGTTTGCTGGGTAGCTTCAATGGGGATGAAACAAGATTGATTCTCACAGGATGGTTTGAAGTGGATACCTCTGTAACAGTATCGCCCAATACCCTTTGGAATAGCCTTCGTGAGAGGCTGTTAAACAAAGTGGAATGGAAACTAATATGTACTTGCAGCCCCTGTCAGAGCTGAGGTATTACGTGAGAAACCTTGGAGTGTTGCTGCTTGTGTGCTACCTTTTTGGTGGATAAATGGGTTGCTGAAACAGCTCGGAAGAGTCAAACTTGTAAGAACTAAACTTTGCAGTAAAAGGCCAGTGACAAAAAGGATTATTTAATCAAACAGTTATAACTGAAAGACATCTTCATATGCTGTGAGGATCTAGGGTGTATTTTTCCATGTTATTAAATACTTTTGTTCCTGTTCAAGATTTAAACAAAAAGATTAATGATATTAAGATTTTCACTGGCATTCCAGGTGTATCACATGATTTATTAAATAATAATACTTCTGGAGGTAGAGAAATAGTTTTGTGCTAAATGATCAACATTCTAAGGGAAGGCTGAGCAAAACTGTTTCATTTTTGTAACCTAAAATTGAAAAGACTTTTTTTTATGTGAATGCATCCAAGGTTGTTTGCTTTTAAATTTCTGCCTTTTCTACTTTCCAAAACTAATAATTGTATAAAGCTGAACTGAAGTGGTGGTTATGTGAAGATGATGAATTGTAGCAATAATTATAATGATTCTCCTTTTAAAGTTCTTTTAATTTCAGGAGTCAAAACATGTCACAATTGGTGATTAAACATGAAATGGCCAATGTGCCTTAAAGACAGCTTTGGTCACCTGCAGAGGAAATGCATCACCAACTATCCAAAATGTAGATGACATATAATGTAGTATATTATTGGATAGGCATGGGAAAAAACCAATCTCGCTTCTGTTAATTTCCTCTCCTCAGAACAACTACATCATTGTGTTTATTAGTAACTTTTTGTTACATTCAAATGGCTGTTAGCCACATTGCATGCAAAATGAGTGAAACCTGGAGTCTCTCAGGAATAGTGGTTCTCTTTATTCTTTGCTCCATATTGAAAATCATTCCTGTCAGCTGATGGTCTCCAAGCTGCCTGGAAGAACTTTGGCATAGTTTTCCTAACCTTTCAAACAGTAAAAGCAAAGCTCTGCTTTGATTTTAGGAAAAACAAAACAAACCAAAAAGAAATGCCAAAAACCAAACCAAAACAAAAAAACCTGGAGGACTTTGGCCCAGAGCCATTACGGATGCAGGCAACTGTGCTGCGGTCTGACAGCATATTCCACAAAACACTGAAAAGTTCTCCTTGGGGTCCCTGGAGTGGGCTGAGGCACTTTGCTTGTACTTAACATATATCAACTGTCACCCGATGGCAGTCACTGTTGAACTGAACACAATGGAACATCCAGATGGTCTAAACAAAGTGAACAAATGTTCACTGCTATTAAAAGCTGTTTACATCAACTTCCAGTATTTCATGTGCTGAAGTTTATATTGTGTCACTGCTGGGGTGCTTAGC
This sequence comes from Megaceryle maxima, assembly GCA_024605025.1. Lineage (NCBI taxonomy): Eukaryota > Metazoa > Chordata > Aves > Coraciiformes > Cerylidae > Megaceryle > Megaceryle maxima. Next base: position 63,282 of record JANHGN010007495.1, on the reverse strand, counting down.
TTCATCCTCAGTTCATATTGGGGATTTCTAAACTATTGTTGCTTATGTGTTAAAATAACATTCTGAATATGCCTTAAATACATGTCACTGAACTTTTTTTTTTTTTTTTTAAAATAGGAAATTGGTCATTGTATGCTAATCACATGCTTTCAAGTATCGTAATTGACTGTCCCATCTAATTTCCCCTTGCTTTTCCCCCAGTGCAGCCTCCTTCCAGCACCTCCCCCACCAAACTTTCGTTGAGCATGTACCGCGTGCTGTGCCAGCTCTTCTTGGGCACGTAGCTGATCGCTGCAGGACTGCCTGGCTGCCTTAGCAAAGAGTGCCACTTGTGCTCGCTGGCCGTCCAATGGGGGTGTTTATATGTGGCATAGTTTGCTTTCTTCCCTGAAAGACTCGAGATATCTACTGCTGTCTTATTAGTGATTAAGCTGTGTGACAAATGGGTGGTTTACATCTCCTTCCTCTGACCCTTGTTCCTGGTGTCCACTTTACTGAACGTCTAAATCCTTGTCTTCTATTTGCTAACATAAATTAATTGGTGGAATACAAGCTTAGCTGAGTCTATTGTTTCTTATGAAACTGCAATGAAATTCTGAGGAAGACTGAATGAGGAAATCTTTCCAAAACAGTGCTGTATTTTGCAAGCGTGGTTTCTGGTTAATTGTATACCATTCTTGAAAGAATGACCAAAAGTGCTTGATGCACTAAAAAAATAGTCAATTACACTGATTTAAAGAATTGAGAGGTATAATATCCTTTCAAATATACAAGTGAAAGAAAGATCAAATGCAAGCTTTTATCCATCTATAGAGTATTTGTTTGTAAAATACAAATCAACTATTTTTTTTTAATTTGTTTTAAAATGAAATCTAACCAGCCCTCAAACATCCTCAAACCTCCCCCGAACATCAGAGTGTTAAGGTATTAAGAGAAGATGAGTTGGGACTGTTAGCCTTTTCAGGTAACAACTTTTTCCTTTGTGTCCCGTAGACCTAGCTGTTACTGATGGTCTCCATGATACAAATAATAAAAAGGAAAAAAGAACAGTACTTGAAAAATGCATTTCAACCACAAGAATATAATATTGGCTTTCACTATTGGTTTACAATACCAATTTATCCCAGTATATCATTCAGTTGTTTGTTAGTGATAGCACTAACTTTCACAAAATGGACAAAACCACGCGTATTTCTTCTGAGACAGAAATCCTGTCACACTTTATAGGTTTTCAATACAGTTGTTCTGCATTGCAACACAGCTACTGTGAACATGGAGTATGCTAGCGATATTCTTTCTGAGATGTTCATACCATGGAGAAGTATTGTAATTCTCAAAGTTAGTTCATTTACAAAGTAATTAGGGAAATTATATTCCTGAATTAAGGAGGTGTCTTTAATCAGCTATTAATATTTAAAAAGTATGACAATTTTATAATACATAATACACATTTTTTTTGCTTGTTTACAAATAGTAGTTTTTACTCTGTAAGCCTGTTAATTACAACAAAATATCAGAAATATGATGTGATTTGTTATTTTGTAAGTGTGATTTTAACTGCCTTAAATGTCTGAATGAGCAATTGAAGCTGTCTCAAGATTGCCTGATATTTTTAAAAAAATTATAAAACAGAGGTATTTGTAATAAAATGTAACAGCCACTTTCCTTTCTGACAACAATATGTAACCATGGTGTAAGATAAAAAAATTAAATTTTATTACCTGGTTTCACTATTAGTTGTGAAGGTGATATGGCAAATAATGCATGGTGTGTTCTAGCCGATGATCATTATGTTGAATACAAGACCAATGCCTGTTTTCAGAAGCGTTGAACATGAGGTTCCCAGATCCAAATCTGGTATGTATAAGTTTTTCAACTTGGTTCCATTTAATTCTGAGCTTTAAAAAAAAGAAAAACAAACAAACTTTAATCTGTTTATTTGAAAATCTTGTTTGGGAGCTTTTTTTTATTTTTCACTTTCTAAAATGTTGCAAAGAACTAGAACAAACTCTCAGGTTTTTCATGCTGTTCTTGCGATTATTTTTTTTGTTGCATGTCTAAATCTCTTTTCCCTACTTCTGCGTCTGTTGTACAAAGACCAAATCCTTGGCTTGGCAAACATCCTCAGGAATAAAGTTACTGCTGGTAATTTCCTTTGAGTTCTTCAATGCCCACATCATTTTCAGAGATAAAATGATTCTTTACAGGCATCTTTACCTGTGGAATATAATGGAAGGGGTCTGATACATCTCTGTTATGAAAGGTCTATGAATCACCTTATTGTCCCGAGTCTTTCTGTCATTTTCCTTTGCACTGAATCCTTGAACCTGGCAGGTGTACAGCACTGTTCTGCACAGAGATTGTCTCCTGGCATTATGGTGAACACTGTTTGCAGGACATGTGCTCTAGAAACACCATGGTAAGGTTTTGCACAATGAACTTACACAATGTTTTTAAACCTTACAGGTTCAGTGCATCAGAAATATATTAAATATATAGGAGTAGTATTAAACCCTGGTGACACTGGTGGGTATAGCATTTGAGACTTCTTTTCTAGATGGTCAGGCTAGTTCCTGTGTTATGTTGGAATGTGACAATAAAAGAACTGTATATTATTCTTCATTACAAAATAATTCATCTCTCATGTTTCCATTCCAGGGGTTTATTGCCAAAACTGTAGGAAGTGGATGCATGAGGAAATGTCTTACATTAAAGGTAACATCATTAATTTTAAGTATTTCACTAAATAAGATCTTTCTTAACCAGGCAGAATGATAGAGAAAGAAAGATTTTTACTTTACATAAGGGAGCCCTAAGAAGTATCAAGACCAAAAACTCTTACAAAATTATGGCTCTCATGTTTGACAGAGGTCAAGCATTGTGCCCGCTGTAGATGAGCCATTTGGAGCCAGACTGTCAATCCAAAAGCAAGCTGCTCTGTTTCCTGTTTATGCCTGTGCAGAGTTACACATCCTGACTGACTTGCCTTCAGCTGCAGGTTTTTCCGCACTCCCTAGGAGATTTCTTCCTTAAAATGGCCTGTTATTTATCATTTGAGTAAGCCATTGCGATTTTGTTAATTCCTGTTTTACTTAGCACATGCAAAATGATATCATTAGCTAAAGGAAGATAATGTTAAGGTAGTAAGAGTTACTGATACTACTAATTAAATGACCTTTGCAAAAATCTGATCAGACTATGCCTGAATGTAGAGAACCGATGCCAAGTTCACTGCTTCACAAAGGCCTGGTCTATTGTATATCTGACCTGAGGTTATCAGCAATTAAAACCTGGCCTAGTAATTTAAAAATAAGCTTTTTGTATATTACACATTTGCATTTTTCCATCTGACATAAGATTAATTAAACATGCTTGCACCATTAAGGGGCATTCCTAGCAGAGTGGTTTACTTGGTATATTTATGAAGTTCCTCCATGGACATATATTTTTAGGATTTGTTGTTGTTGCTGTTGTTCAACAGTATAGCTCTTAAGTAGTTGTCCTTTATTTATTTATTTATTTATTTAAATCCCCCCATCCAATGAAGTGAACTGAAAACCAAACATACCTGACAGTTCACTGTGCTTGTCCTTTCCCTTTAAATTGGAGTGCAATGAGAAATAATTCTGATTATAGCCAGGTTAGCCCTGTCAGAGTTCACACTGGTTAAGTCACACCTTTCTTTAAAGCTAAAGTTTTACTAAATTTAATGGGATGTCTTATAGGTAGCAAAGAACTTTTGTTAATTACCTACATGCCTGGCTTAAAAGCTAAAGGGAGGGTAGTTACTGAGGAAGGAGGTTGCTAATTAAAGTCTTACTTCCAAGCAGTTGTGTGTGCTATTTGATAAAATGGCTGACAAGTAGTATATATTCCTCCCTCCACTTTTGTTGCTTTACTGTAATTATAAATTAGGTTTCTAACACAAGCTACACTGATTTATATATAAGCAACAGACTGCAGTTGGAAGGGGTTTTAATAAATCTAACAGTAGAGTTTCTCATAAAAGAGCTGATATATGGCATGAACAGAATAAGTGTATAAAAAAAAAGGTAGAGTATGTTGGCCCAGCATAATTGCAAGGGAATTTATTAATTTATTAATTTGCACCTTTTCTACAAATTAGATGGAATTAGGAGAAGTCATATATTCACCACACTCAGTAGGAACAGGATTGGACATGATCTTCAGTTGGGATGAATTGGCCTAGTTTTAAGTTAATGGCCCTTTTGCCCTTTACACTATCGAAGAATATAACCTGTGAGATAATGATAAAGGCTCTGACATCTAAGAACCTGTAACGAAAATTAAGAAATTGTTCCACTGATCACTTATTCCTAGTTTGTACATATCTTTATTAAACTTGGTAATGCTGTCTTTGCTTATTAATATGGTTTATATCAGTATGGTATCTTTTTTTAATTGATATTATTTTAGCTATATTTTATTTATATTTGCCATGGATTAATGGGTTTTAATTTAGTGGTACACTATAGGTCAGAAAAATCCCATTGTTCCCATTTTACAGACTGAAACTAAGCAACTTTATATAGTGATTTGTGTAATTTAGTGGAAGACAGAGACTTGTCCTAAGCCTTTTGGTTTTCTAGTCCCAACTCTGAGGTGGACTTGGACACTCATCCTACAAACTGAAGTACCAAAGATTCACACCTGACACCTGTATTCTGAACTTTGCCCCCGTTCAAAACTCTGCCTCTCCCCAACAAAAAGGAAACCTAGAGCAAACAAAAAACCCAAACAAAACATCCCAAGCCGCAAGTCAGCTTTGGTAAAGTCATTACAGAAAATATCATTCATATACACAACTGAATGAATTCCTTTTCTCCCAAGAGGTGATTATATTTAATGATAGAGTAGAGCCAAGGTTTGGAAATTTGGTTTTAGTAGATGTTAAACTAATCATTAAATGCAATCAAGTTTATTTCCTATATTTTTTGAAGTCAGAAGGGTGGTCAGAGTCTCCTTCCAGACATTCCCTGTTGTCTTGATAAATTTTGTTAAATAACAGCTGATAAGAGTATTTATATCTTGAGTAAAGTGAGGATTGTTTGACTATATTTTTCTATTGTTATCATAATTTATTGTTTGCTTCTTACATTATAGATATGCTTGATGTAAACTGCAGAAAATAGCATTTTAAACCATTTTTCCTCAATTGTCTTTTCAGTACAGGTAAGATCATGAAAACACTCTGAGGAACCCAAGTTAACTTTAGAATGATTAAGCAGCAATTCCCTTGATGACCATGTTCACATTGTGAGATGCATCAGCACACATGTTTTGTCTATCAGGCCAAAAGAATATCCCGTTTAGGGCTTTTTCCCCACAGTAATCAAGGCTGAAGACAGTAAAACAGCATTCCCTTCAGAGGACACAGCAACAAAACGAACTCAACATTTGTTCAAGACTAAGACCTGTACAACTTCCTTTTTGTAATACATTGTAGTGTGACTTCAATTTCCTATAGCAAAGGCAGATAGGTTAAGAAGTACAAGACTTCAAATTAATTTAGCAAAAAAGTGTTGCTGTGCATAAAGCTTCTTAAATTCAGACTTGTTGCTGGTGGAAGCTGGCCTATTGACCCACATCCACTCTAGCTGGGTAAACCTGCAGCTCCTTGCTAAGGTACACTTTCAACATGAAAGGTCTCAGGCTTTAATTAAATGCAGAATGCATGTAAATAGTATTTCCAGCTGTTTTAATTAATGTCCCTAATATCAATCTGAGCCTAATGCCTTTATTTAGGAGGTAAAAGAGTTGGTGTGAAATATTTGTGTCTTTGAACATTTTAAAACATGGTTTTTTTTTCCTCAAGATTTTCACTATTTTTTTTTCTTTTATTTATAGCAAGCCCCATTTTGCCTACAAGAAGCTTATCAGACCAGCTTCCTTTTCCTGAAAAAAAGAAAAACCAAACCTGCCTGGCATTAAAGCAAATAGCCTGTGGATTTGGCAAGATTAAACAGAAAGATTGTCATTAGTTTCAAAAGATTATTCTTCTGTTTGCTGCAGAATATTGCATTATGCCTCTAGTTGAGAAATATGAGTAGTAATCTCACTTTTATGCACCTTGGGATGGCTTGCTGGAGACTGCTCAAAATTTTACTTTAAAAACCAACCAAACGAAAGCAAGGCAAATGAAACAAGCTGTGCTCACAGCTTTGTTTTAAAATATCGTAGACATATTTTGACTGACAACCCAGTTTTATCAACCTCTTCTTTGTAGAATTATCATCTGCTTTATTTGATAAAGACTAATTTTGTCAGGTTGCTTTTCTTTGTTTAGTTTTGTTGTTGTTTTGTGTGGGTTTTTTTTTCTTTCTTTTTTTTTTTTTTTTTTCCCCCCCCAGAATTCTTAACCTTTCCATACTTGCAGTGTATTTTTATTATTGCAAAAATTCCCCTTCCTTCTCCTGTGGCTAGCAGGAAGCCAGCAGGATACCAATACTGCTTACTCACGGAAATTAAGACCAAAACAATAGGTAAGAAAAATAAAGAAATAGAACAAACAAGAGACACTATCTTTTCTGTTAAAGCTTAATGTGTTGTGCATTGGTTATTTGATATACTGGAGCTTAAAGTATTGAAACTTCTCCAGGAGAGTTTGTACAGAATTTGTCTCTTAGTTATTTCCATGTTTGCAACGGAAATATGGTGTTAAACTACTAGTCCTGTCTGTGTGCTCATAAAATGGATTAAAATAAAAAAAAGCAGTAAGCCACTAACAGTAGCCTTGCAGCCCAGAGTCTGTATTCAAGGTGTTAGAGTTTATACAGAGAGGTGGTCTATTTATTTATTTTTCTCTTACCCCTGCAGATGCCAGCATGGCCATGGCTCACCAGGCAGGCACAGGTGATGTCAGGTTGTCCGGACGTGTGTTCATCGTACCTTCAATGTGTGAGATCTCTCTCACTCTCCTGTCAAGTTTTTCCTGAGGTGCTTGGACTATCTATCCTGTGTTCCTGCAGAACTGCAGGGCATGTCAAGGGAGCACTTTCCTTTTAGTGCACCATCCCAGACACAAGCATGAACAACTCCTCATTATCCTGCTCATGCTGTTAAAAAATACCTTACTAAAAAAGAAAAAGTGAAAATATGCTTCCATACTCTTTTTGCTTTCTCCTAGTATGCTGGGAGTACTATTGTGTGATCAAGTTTCCTATTTCCCCTTGAATCAAATTATAGCTCCTTAGGGTGCCTATTTGAAACACGTTTTGATGCATCTCCTCAGTTTGCATTTGTGTAACTAGTAACCTGCCCCTCCTTCAAAAACATTGGTTCCATGTTCTCAATCTTGTATTTTTCTCCCAAACTGCATATCTTTTGTTTTCTTAAAACTTTAAGTTCATCAGCACCATGAACATATGATTGGAGGCTTGTATCTGATTCAACATCTTCACTATAGACTTAGGGATAAATAGACTTCTCCATTTGCCACTGACACGTGTGTGAAGAACAGCTCATAACATGATTGAATTCTATTGATTTTTCATAAAAGTTTAATAGAACGTTACAGGTCAAAAGCTGTACAAAATTTGCTATAAATTCCTGTAGTGATCCGAACAAGACTTGGTGGGGAGAGCTAACACCAAAGCAATTTAAATACTTGTTGAATTATACGTAGGGTAAGTAGGACTTTTTTGTTAATCATTTTAAACATTGGACTTCACATTGTGAGATTTATAAAATTGCATGGCTCTCCTTGTTATGTTTTGGTTTTGTTTACAGGTCACTTGCATATAACTGCTTTAGTAAGCAACAGATCTCAAAAAATACTTGAATCACTCCCCCCAAAAAGGACACCTCAGATTTACATGTGAGTAAATAGCTTTGGGTTTATTTCCATTTTTCCCTGAAATAGTTGACTAATATTGCATGAATGCATTCAAATCAGGTGAGGCTCCAGCTGTCCTAAGTTTTTAACCAAGTCCTGGACAACTACCTATTAAAGTTCCTTGAGCTGGTTGCAGTACAGGTTAGATGACATGTAAAAGTTGGCTGTGTGAAATGCAGGATCAGTGGTACATCAGTTACAAATGTTATTTGGGCATACAATATAGAAAACCTGTGTTCAGAAAGCCTCATAGCTCCTCCAAGAGCTTAGATGTCCTCTAGGCCTGTCCCCTCCTCTGTGTCGATCTAGGAGCCCTCTCCACCAGTGGGGGAAGCCTTGTGTGGCATGTTGCTGCTGCCATGCTTGTGGCTGCAGGATGGAGTCACGGGCTGAACCTGGCCAGTTCAGTCCAAGGAGTCATCCTGCAGGACATGAACTCTTCATGAGCAGCAAAAACTTTTTATGGCTGAACTTTGTTCCCTGAGCTTGCAGACTGCAGAGGAACAGGATGTTTATTGTATGTACAGCAGCTGTTCTCACTGAAGAGGGGCTGCCTGTAGGGTGGGCACAGCTCCCTTCTGGGGGCTGTGCAACCATACCTTGCAATGACGTCATGTAGGTGCAGGTCCTCAGGACTTCCAGGGAGTGAATGGGGGCTAGAGCTGGGAAATCTGTGCCTGGCTCTCCTTATTTCCCTTTTCAGCAGCAGGACACATATTCTTCTTTCGTTCTGTGCTTTGTATTTGCCTCTTCCCAGTGCAGGCAGGTTTGTTGCCAGTTTTTTCTCTCCACACTGAACACCAGATCTTGGTGTAACTCTGCTCAAATAGATAGAACAGCACAAGGATTTAAGGCCTGGGTTTGGTCCCTGGGCCCTGCCCCTTAAGCAAGCCAGGATTGATTCATTCCTTTTGCTTCTTTTAGCTCTATTATCTCCTTTGCAAAAAAATCCCAAAGAAACAAAACCAAAACCAACCAAAAAACCAAAAACAAACAAACAAACAAACAAAAACCAACCAAAAAACCCCCCAAAAACCCAAAAAACCCATAGACAAAAACCCCACAACAACAAAACAAAAAACAAAACAAAACAAAACAAAAAACCAAAAACACCCTAACCAACCAACCAAAAAAAACCCCCAAACCCCCAAAAAAACAACAAACCAAGCAAACAAAAGCAGAGCACCCTAAACCATAATCAATCCTGGCTTTAAAGACTTACACCGTCTTTGGTGGGCTTTGGGCTAGGAGTGCCATGAATTAAGATGAGGATTTCATTAAATTCCAGTCTTGCCTGTAGCACGATAATGATTCTGTACAGATTTTCAGGAAAGTGTGTGCTATGTTCCTCTTGAATGCACTAAGAATAGATTTTAATGCAAGTCAAGTGTCTTGTTTAGTCTAATCCTCAGGTTATCATTATCAGATAATTTTTCAGATATAGGACATGGTTAAAGTCTTCTTATCATTAGCTGATGTTTTTGTAACACATGTACTATACAGATGACTTCATGAAAAGCTGTAGAATTTTGTTTTGATTTCAGAATCACAGAACAGAGTTTGTTGAGAACTTCAGTAAGTGCTGGCCACAGGTTTTGTGGCACAGGGCAGTATCCTACTGAAGATAACCAAGAAAGCCAACTTTCATATGGATCTAACACACTGAAAAATGAGCTTTGTGCTCCCTTGCTAGCTGGGCAGTAAGAGAGGGGAAAATTCAGTGTATAAATCCAAAACCCTCTGAAAACATTCTCTGTAGCTCAGATAAAGGTCTCTAGCTAGTTCAGTGTTTGCTGTTGACACCAGACACCTGAATATTTCTGAATGTGCTGAAATGTTCCAGAGGGTCACCAGTAAGAAATTGTGCATTTTCTGGTATGGCACACAGTTTGCAAAGCTTCCTCTTTATTATCATCTTCATTGCTGTCCTCTAGATGAAAAAACAGGCAATTCTCTATTTGCTTTATGTGCTGCCTCAGTTGCAACAACTATGTCCCAGAGTGACGCACTCAAAGTGTCAAGTACAAACCCAAAACTGGTGGGAGGATTCTGCAGGAGCTATAAATTCCCTCTTCTCCAGAGGTTATTTCTGCACTCACCCTTGCTGTGCAGAACTTATTTCTGTGCTTGGGTTAATGTTTAGGTTTTCTTTGTTAGGTCATCTTTTATTCTAAAAATATTGAAATCCTTCTGTTCACCTGATAAACATATGGGTTCCATATATTGTATGATATATTTTAAGGGCAGGAATTCTTTTTAAGTTATAGTTCTTCAAGTGAAATGGTTATTTTATCTATAACCTTTCCTATTAGAACCTTCAGAAAGACAGTCCAGCAATGGTTTAGGTGCTGGTATTTTATAATTAGTATCTAATCTTTAAAATACCTTTTCATGTAAGTTCAATTTATCCAGTATGTATCTCAAGCTCCAGATCTTTGCACAATGTCTGTTGCTACTAAGACACTGTAATTTGTTAGTACTTCAGCATCTGACCTGTTCTACATTTCCTCCACATAGATGTCTTGATGATGTTTTCATTAGTATTTATTCTGATAGAATGTATTTGTGTAAAGATTAGGACCTGGATCTGGTCAGCAGGTTTCAAAAATCATCACCCAGGAGAGAGTGACACTTTAGCTATGTCAGTAAGCCAAGGTGGCTTACCAAACAAAAAGCATCTTCTGAGCTGGGGATTGACCCAGGAAAGGGGTATGGAGGAAAGGACTCTGTTGCCCACTTGTGGGTGGACAGTGCATGTCTGGACTGCTGCCTCCTGCCTTCACTCCATCTCTTATCTCAGGTGTTGTTGCTGGAAGCACAGGGTCCTATGGATCACCTAGCCTTGTGATTCATGTTGAATGCTGAGTATTAAGCTACTGGACAAGGTAGGAGATGAAAGTAGTTTATTTTCCATTTCTGTTCTGCAATCCCAAGATTAATCTGTAGCTTTCCCCAAAGTCACTTAGGTTGGATGGATTTTGTTCCCCCTTGTCCTCATATCTGTTAAGTGGAGATTCACCTTGGTGAAATATCTTGAGGACCTACAGGGGAAAGGAACTGTATGTATGCAAAGAACTGTCTTTTCTGTTTGTTTGGTGGGTGGGGTTTTTTTGTTGGTTTTTTTTTTTTGGTTTGGTGTTTTTGTGGGTTGTGTGTTTTTGGGTTTTTTTGTGGGTTGTTTTTGTTTTGTGGGGTTTTTTTATCTGTTTTGCAATGGTTGATTTTATAGCAGACAATGTTGTGTGGTTGTTTATTTTTTGTGAGGTTTGTTTGTTTTGTTTTATGAGGCCTTTCCCATCCTTTGAAAATTGAGCACATCTTTTTGTTTTCTTGGCTACATTTTCTCATAAATCTCTTACTCTGCTAATGTGCGTGGGTTTTTTTCCTTCTCTGCAAACTCTTTTTCAAATGTGTGTGAGTAGCATTTATCCCCCTCTCCAGTAATGTTATGACTACTTATGTTTTATGCTTCTGAACAGTTCAGCACTGTGGGAAAATATAGAATGTTGAGTACCAAAGAAATAGAAGAATATTAATGTATTCAGATGAAGGGAAATAACAATTGAATCCAGACTCACATTTGCCTGTAAATTATTAGGATCTGTACAAGTGTAATTTAATAGAGAGTAACTTAACTGTAATTTAGTAATAACATACTTTATCCTGCATGCAAACAATAATATTGTTTTTTTTCTTCGAAAATAGAGTTGATGTCTTAGGGAAAATGGTGTCTCTTACAGGCTACGTTAGACCCTTGGAGAATATTAGTGTAGGGAATCTTATCTATAAGACCAGAAAAAACAAGTTGGTGTTCATAATGTTGGATTATTTATGTATAAATGGGTTTTTTTAATAGGGGTTGAGTGTTCTTGTCTTCAGCCAGTTCCAAGGAGTGAGCTGTGATGGGGATACAGTTAACTCAAAACACTCAGGAAACTGTAAGCACTGATTTCTGTTGGAGGCTTCTGCATTATCTTCTTGTCTTCTGTCCTCCCTGCCTTGTCCCTCTTGCTTTACCCATTCCTCCTCTGGAGTTCTTGCTCCCCTTGTTTTGTCTTGCATCTTTTTACTTTCCCATGGAGGTTGACAGCGATGCCAGCATATGATACTGACTTCCCCAAGACTGTCTGAAGGTGAAGGCACTCCAGGAGCCACTGAGTTGAGGACTGCAAGCATCAGCAATGTTGAGATCTTACCATTTTCACATCAGCTTTGTGGCCCAGTGTAACTTCTACTGCCCTGAGCAGAGAAAGGACACCCAGAGAAGCTGCAAGAGATCATGGCACCATCAGCACACACCACACAGGTAGTGGGAAGGACCAAAGAGAGCTTTTGAGCAGCAGTGACCTGTGCACTGAATACAGCCACTTCTCAACAGCAGGAGTTACAAGAGCACAGAAAAAGATGATAAAAAGAGCCTGGAATTTATGGTAAGCAGCAGGAATGTAGAAACAGGCCATGTCTTCTCTAGTGGGAGAAATATGCTGCCTTGGACATGCCACAGTGTTGAGCAGGTTGGGGAATGTCCCTGAGAAGGAGGCTTGACTTAACCCTAGGGTGCTCATGGGAACTTAAGCCAAGTGCTTTAAAATTAAATGTTCTTGTTTTCTATCTAGAAGAGCTGTGCCCTTAAGAAAAAGGCAATTCTTTGCACGTAGAGGGCTTGTGTCTAAGCTAACTTCTCTGGTGCCAGAAAAGGAGGAGCTCAGTGAATGTGGGGCTGAGGAAAGGGAATGCAGCTGAAGGCTTTGTATTGTTTTCTTCAATAATTGAAACACCTGCATAATTGTGTTTGAAATACTTTAAGTGAAATTAATGAATAATTTATGAATAGAAGGAAAAATTTCTTTGTGGCCATAAAAATAATTTTGTATTAAGTTTTTAAACTTTCACCTTTGTATGTCAGGCTCCATCATCATAAAGAACAGCCAAGCGACTTCAATTCATTTTTATTTCCCTTTCACCACGTCATTTGCAGTCAGTTGCTTGTCAGGTGTGGGATGCTAGTCCATGGAGTGACGGGCACTTTTTCTCATTCAGCCCCTGTGCAGAATTCCTTTCTGCCACCAATCTTTGAGCCTGGGAGACAAATACTCCCAAGGTACATCAGGAGAGACAGAGAAAAACAGATTTGTTTGTCCCCCAAAATAGAAGCAAGCAGATATAAAAACATCTGAAAGCCTGGAAGACCTTATCTAAAAGAGGGAGCTACAGATACAGTGTTCACCATTACTGATGCTTCTAAGACCTCCCTATCCATACTCTAGTTTCTCCTTTTGCCTCTGCTAGAAGAGTAACAGCAACAAAGAATCACAGGTCTGACATTTTCCATTGTTGATGTTGCTTGGCTTTAGTTTTTCTGAAAGATCTTTGAGGAAGACCTTTTTTTCTCATTTTAATTCACTTTATTTGAGGACTTTTTTTATTTTTTATTTTTTTCTTTCCTGTTTGTTTCCAGATTATAATTGTGTTCTCTCTATTTTGTCTTTAATTTGGTGCAGGTGCTTTGCTTTGACTTTAGTGCTTTCTCTTCTGTTATATTCCACCATGAATTCTGATTTTGACCTTTGAACTTTTGCAAAATACCCCTTCCCAAAACACACATGCCTACATAACGTGATTTACTCTGTAGACACATAGACTCATCAGTCAGACTGTTTTTGGTGTAGTTTTGCCAATCATGCAAGAAAACATCTAGAGGAGACCGATATATTCTGTGTGAACATTTGAATGCAATGAGAGATTAAAATGTGATTTATTTGTACAAACATAGCCTGTATTGCCAGGCAGTTGGTGTTACTGTCCCCACCAACTAAAGTGTCATAATATCATGGAAAAACATGTGATACAGATGATCAGTTAAAGCTTTTCTGAAGGGAATTGACAGGGTGGAAGACCCCACTTTGTAAGATTGTTTCCAGCCCTATCTTTCTGCAAATGATCTCTGTTAGTAATTTAACATAGAGCTCACTAGTGTGTTCTATGTTGCTGTCATGAAATGAGTAACTAAGAGATTAAATTTTCATTTCATTAAGGTTCTCCATAGATTGCCAAGAGAGGAGAGAGACTGGTGGTTAGTGAGGGGGTGTGTGAGTTATATAATAAGTGCACATTTCACTGTTTTGATGAGATTTTTGGTACATCACTGTAAATGTGAGCAGAGTGTTTAAAAGTAGGGATTAATTTTTTTAAAAATAAATTCCATCTCTTCTCCAGCACCCCTTTTTGAGAAATGTCTTTAAGAAACCCTTCATTTTATGGAGCCTTTGCTGACCATTTCAAAGAAGAGCTGGTTGTGTGCAGCATTTTGATGTGACTGCAGAGTGGATCAGTTCCCCTTCTCCTAGCACTGTGTGCAGAGTCTGAGGGCAGAAAGCAGGTACACACCAGCACTCCCCTCCTCCCCAACTATGTATAGCTCATCAAAATAATCCACGCTGTAGCTTAGGGTGTATTAGGTAGTGGACTGTGAAATAGCTTCTTAGGAATATCAATATTTATCAGTAGATAACTACAGTCTTCTGTCCCTACCGAACACTCTTATTTCTGAGATATTAAAAAAGCAACAAACAAAAACCAAACAAGCCCAAACTCATATAATGTAAATAAGTTGAAAAAAATGCAAAACTCATATGGAGAGCTTTCTGGCTGTTGCTATGTTTTGGAGTAATACATTGTCCATGATACGGCACTGCTATGATGTATTAAACTAATATATCATAAGGGTGTCATAGCTTTGATGATGTATTAATGTAATAAATCGTTAAGGTGCCATTGCTCTTATGATGCATTACTCAAAACCTTACCAACTGGTTGGGTTAGCACACAAGCATCTGTGTGTATGAAGTAATGTTTCTATACAAAAAAATCTTGCATGTGCAACAAGAAGTTAGGAAGATCTGAAAAACAGGGGCTTCTGAAGAGAGAAAGTTGAGCTGGACCAAACTGAAGCCAGAGCTACATGCTTGCAAAATCTCTTTCTGAATGTACGAAAAATATGAGAAACTGCCTTTATTAGAACCAATGGCAGTTTTAATTCCTTTTTAGAGAGTAATGTGATATGTGCTACAATACATGAATAAGTTCAGCATTTTTCTGAAATGTCTTGGCATGGGTTTTTTTCAGCGTACCTTTTGCAATTTGCTTTGCACCTTGTGATTTGCTATCATATTTTCTGAGAAAATCATGTTGAACAGGTTTTATGCAGATGTAAAAGCTTTTTTACTTTGGCTTTTTTGTCATTGTTGCTAATTTTTTATTGTGTATGTCAGCTATTTCTGGTT
The DNA here is from genome assembly GCA_024605025.1 of Megaceryle maxima. Lineage (NCBI taxonomy): Eukaryota > Metazoa > Chordata > Aves > Coraciiformes > Cerylidae > Megaceryle > Megaceryle maxima. The sequence continues at coordinate 48,144 of JANHGN010007495.1, read as the reverse complement.
TCAGAAAGAAAAGAAAGTGGAGTAGATTCTGGTAAGCAGTGACAGTCTTTCAACAGTGTTTATTTTTACCACATTTCAAGACATATCCAGTTTTGGATAGGTTTTGGAGATGCACTCTGAAGCAAAGAGAAAAATCCCCTGCACTCTGAACTGGATATCAAACTTGGACAAAAGGTATTACAAACCATGTTAAATACTGATGATGATGTTAAATACTCATCTCCTAACTTTTTAATAAAAAGATTTTAAGTGTTAAGTGTGACTATCCTTATGAACTTCCTATTTTTTTCCTTTTTTAACTGCAGTGTAATGTAGTGGATGTTCTGGATGTTATTGACTGTGTGTATGACCCTGAATGGACTGTATTTATTGCCCCAGTTTGTTGAAAACCCAGCACAGAAATGCTGTGGTCTTGCACTGGTACATATTTACTAAATTTAAATATTGGTGTTTAATCTAATTAATCTCCTCTACCATGTTTAGAAAATGAAGGATGCAGAGGCAGATACCATTCATTGCCAAACCCACCGAGGTGGATGTTCAGGAATGTTTCCAGGTACTGAAAAACAGTATAAATTGCTCTCTTATTCTTTATGATGAGAAGCACAAAATATCCAGTATTGTTGCATTTCTCAAGTTTCACCCCAAGCTGTATTTGTGTAACTTTACCCACTTTTTTTATATTACAGTATCTTGATCACTAGATGGCATTGACATCATTAAAGTGCGGAGGAAGAGGGTGTTCAAACCTCCTCTCCTCAACGGCCTTCATCTTCCTTCCTGCCATTGAAGAAACCCAACCAGACAAGAAAATCCTCAATGTTGTTGCCTTTGATAGCAACTCAAGTAGCGTAGTGGTAGTGGCTGTGATAGTTCACAGGCAGTTCAAGAGCGTGGCATATTTTGTGACAAGAAGCAGTTCCTAGAGCTAACAGATGTTGCCTTGCTAGTCTTGGGAGGGTCTGCTGTTGCATAAGCTGCTTGAGCACACTGTTGTCTATGTTTGAAATTAATTATTTTGAAAAAAATAAAGAAAGAAAAAAAAAGAGAGAGAACTGCAAGAGCTATGCTCTGTTGATTTACCCTTTACTTGATTATCTGTCACCAGTTACAGGTTGATGCAGTCCATATGGTTGTATTTAAATGTCAAGCGTCCCTCTGAAACTGAGATTCCTCCCTGAGGAAGCCATAATTGTGGGGCGTGTAGGGGTCTTCCTCGTGAGTTCTGTAGTTTGGTCCAGCATCCACAGCTTAGTTCATCAGGAAAGCCTTGGTGGTGTCAAAAGAAGAAAGGAGACCCATTCTTACCCATAGCTGAACTGGGAGGTCCATAGCAGAATTTTCTTAGGCCTGTATTTCCAGATTAGTCTCCTTTCTTCAAGGAAAGTTGGAAGTTGTGTTCCAGGACTGTGTCTCTTCTTATACAGCTGGATTTAGCTACTACATTGTCAATACATTTGCGTTAATATTGTAAAATAATCCATTGCCCTTCACTCTGTTCTCACAGGTATAATGTTTCTAAAACATCTGCGGTGTGGTGACTTCCTTCCCAGCCATGACTCTTGGCTGCAGCTGGGCACAGTCATGCTCTGCTTGCTGTCCCAATGAGCACTGTCAAGGGACAGTCAGGCAGTCTTCTGAGGGGACATTTTAGAGTAGACAAGGGGGAGCACAGGGAGGAGCTGGTGGCCTCTGTGACTACCAGAAGTTTGTGCTTCTCATAGGTACTACAGGTACCTCTCCAAGTAAGTAATTTCATAGAGGATTTTGTCTCACTTTTGGAAAGAAATGGTGTAACTGGTACATTTCAACGGATTTGTCTTGATCTGCTGCAAGGTTGCAGTGGATTTGGAGTTGAATTCTCAAAAATCTGTGAAACTCAGCACTTTCATTATAATAGTACAGTGCAGGGTCCTGGCAAATTTTCTAACAATTTTTTTAATGTCAGTGCTTGTTGTAAATGCCAATGACCTAAGTATTGTTGCAGCTCTGACAGTGACAGCGTGTGGTCTTCCTGAAAACGTCTTAAGTTATGTGTATTACTAGAAACTGTCATGTATCCCTCTTTAAAAAGAGAGGCTGGTCTTGGAAATCAAAAGAGCTCATTTTTTTATCTATTAGCTTCACAAGGAATCCCTTATAACTATAACCACTGACCCAATGAGCCAAGTACCTCCATCAAATGTTTCACTTAATGATGTCTTTCATTACAGTTCAGCGACCCAATAGACTTGAGTATCTGCATGGTGAACTAAGTGCCTCTGAAAGCTCAGCAGTAAAACTTTTTGCACATCAAGCACTGTGAAAATGTTCTCCCGTGACTTAGTCATTTTTTTTTTTCAGTGTAGTTTAGAAGAAATTACACAGTAGCAAAACAAATCAGGAGAATCAGTGACCACAAACCTGAAGGTAATAATCAAAGATCAGTGTGCTTAGGAGAGATGTTTTACAGTATATTGGTATCACCAAATGCATCTTTGTGCTCAGAACTTCAAAATTAAATACAGAATGAGATCAATTCCTAAACTAACTGCGAAGTTTTATATTTGGAGCTTATTGTTCTTTTAAATGCAGTTCTACCTGGGTTGCCTTCCCCCACGCCCACCCTCCAATGACTCCGTGCAATCCTTCTTCCTGGCTCTTGCAGAAAAACACACTCTTGGATTTATTAACTTGTGGAGTTTACATTTTGTGGTGAGTTAGAATGACCAGAAACCAAATAAACTAGGTTATGTGAATGAGCTATGGAAATAAACTTTTGTTTAATAAAACAAATTGACTCCCCTGAATAATTTTCAGTTTGTTTCTTTAATTGGAATTAGTTACTTTGTTTTTATTTCTGTTGTGGCTTTGCATTGCTTCTCCTAGAGCCTTGCCTTTTAAATTTTCCATTCTAATTTACTTGTGCAACAGGTCTGCAAACTACCTTTTAACAGCTCAGCCTGCGAAAGGAGGATTTCCATCAGTAATGTCTCGCTGGTTGTACCCATCATACATGTGCCATGTAAGTGTTGCTTGTAAACCAACCTGGCTGGGCCACAGAGATCCTTTTTGTAGTTTCTGAGGTATATGTTGCCTATGGGAATGAGGCATGGCAAAGATCTAAAAGTCAGAATTTTTATTTGTGGGAAGTTTAGATCCTTAAGATGAGTTTAGTAATGCAAGTGCAGTTTCTTAGAAAAGGCCACACTTAGTTTTATGTCAATAAAAGATGTGTAATTGGCTTCATGTCAGAAATAGGAATTCAGAGAGTTTGAAAAACCTTTGAAGACTGTTAAGGCTGTAATTGGTGTGTGTTTTCTTGGGTGGAGAATTTGAAAGGTTTGTTTCAAGAATATGCACTCTTAAGGGCAGGAACTGTTACTCATCTGTGTTTGGAAAGCAGCACCAACACAATCTGGATAACAATAATACTACAGAAGGCTGAAAGAACAATTAAAGAGTGGAAATAATGACCTAAGGGAGGAACACTTAACTTAGCACACTGATGACTGCACATCGTGTGTTTGGGGAAATCAGAGGCGGGGGGAGAGAGACCAAGAGAGTTGTTAGAGAGGCTAATACTCTCAGAAGAAACATGTTGAAATCTCTTCTTGCATTTGATTGAAATTATATCAAATAACTTGAAGAAAAATGCTTTGAAACGTAAAGAGGGAATTTGTCCTCATTTGTGTTTCCTCCCAGGAGAGCTTGCCTCATTCTTTGGGTCTTTCTCTTTCTTTCCTTTAGTACCTTGGGACAGGGAGAGTCTGTCAATAAAATACCATCCCCAAAGCCAAGCTTTATTTGTAAATGCCAGGAGATGTGCACAAAAGCTGCCTTCTGCCTGGTAAATTCAACCTCTCAGGGCCGCCTCTCCAGAGCATCCTGGGTGCTCTTGAGGCGGCCAGTCTTCCTCCAGAGTGGACAGCAGTAATACCTCATGTTCCGATGGCACTTATCAACCATTCCTTGTGTTTATTGCAGGTTTTAAATGTTACTGTGACAAATAATCATGTTTCGGGAACACTGCAGGATGTAGGTCAGCTTTGGCTGTGTGTTACAGGTGAGAAGATTGAGGCAGCACATCCTGGGGATTTTCCAGGATTTTAGGGGAGTTTGTGACTGAAGAGAATTAGGGATTCCTGGGTTGTCTGCTCTGGATCTCCAGGAAGCATCTTGTACAAGCTATATTACAGACCTGAGCCTCCAATACCTCATGACTAATAGACCTATTGAAAAAGAACAGAATTACTTTTTATTAAAAAATTAAAAAGTGGGGTGAGGCATTTTGTTGTTTTAGCTGTCTTCTGGAACACATCATATGCTTTTTTCCTAAAATAATTCCTTAAACTACAAACAAATTGTCACTTTTTTCCTGGCTACATTAGTTTGTATTGTATTACTTATGGCTTTCATGAGAAAGCATTAAAACAAAGCAGACCAACTACAAAGCAACTACCAGGAAGAAAACAGGGTTTTTCTAGTGTCCTTGGCCTCAATTTTTATCACCCTAAAGTGATCACTTCCTTTTTGGAGTTTTTTTTCTAGTTTTGTGTATATTATTTCTGTGTGTAGTTGTTCACACAAAACTGACCTCCAAACAGTGCCAAAATGTAAATTTAACAAGCTAGGTGAAAGGTAAGTTGGGGTGAAGCTTAGAGCATCAGTACAGTCATCCTTTAATAAATCAATTATAGTCTAAATATTTGGAAATATCTGTTACTAGACTTCTCCTATTTTCTTCACAACTCCCACACTCAATAAATGGACAATGAGTCCGCATTACTTATTACTTCCATGTGTATAAATGGGGGAACAGAGCAGAAGAAATTCTACCTCAATCTACCTCCTCTGGCTATTCACAGGCTGGCAACCGCTGGCACCAATGTGCTGTACCACCACACACAGAGCAGTCAGGCTGTCAGTGCTCACCTGCAGCAATGCCCCCGTTGCCTCCTTGGAGTTGTTGGTATTACTCAAACACTGTTGATGCTACTCTGTCAGACTTCCTCAGCACCCTGGCACACAAGGTGAGATACCAGCCAGTTTTTGTGACAGCAAGGAAAGGTGTCTGTGTCACTCCAGAGAGTACAGTGAGTTTTGTTTTTGTTGTTTCTTTTTGGTTTGGTTTGGTTTGTGGTTTTTTTTCCTTGCTGCAGGGTGCCCAAGATATAAACTTGTGTCAAACTCTGTTATATAAAAATAACAAAGAAAAAAAAAGAAAAATTTTGTGCCCTCTACTCTTTTTGGCCAAGGCTGTTTTCTTGTTTATGTTGAATATTGCTAAGTGTGTTGTTTAAGCACAGTCTGTATGAAAATAATTTAATCATAGCCCTGATGCCACACCTCTGTTTAGATTCCACTATTAGTATTTCTGTGTCATTCTTGAACTAAAATTCTTGGATGTTTCCTATTTTCCCTCTGAAAACAATGTTTGGTAAGAATTGTTGATTACTTAGGTCTGTAGAGCTGGTCATTGTAAGCCAAGACATAACGGTCTGACTGGTGACCTTGTCTTGCTTTTGGACTGGGTTTCTTCAGCCTGAGCTGGCCAGGTCCAGCAGTTGCTTTCCTGTTTTGACATTTGTGGTCATTTTGCTGCTTTGAAACATGCAGACAATATTGTGCCCTTGACCTTTCCTCCTCCTCAATATATAGGTAACTTTCCTGGAGATCTTGACACATTGGGTAAAGGTGACTTGTGAATTTTGTTTGTGATGCAAAGAAAAAGAAAATTAAAGCAGAAATGTGAAGTGTGAATTGGGGTGGAGGGGATCTGAGTGGCATGAAAGGAATGGAAAGGTAGCAAGACGCTTGCATCAAGAACAAGGTCTGTCACTGTGAGGGAGAGGGGAAGATCAGGTGGGTTTTCAGTAATGCTAAGTGAGCAGAGGGGGGAGACTGGATGCAGCCCAGCCCTACCTTCTCCAGGGTCAGTGCCTCTCAGCTTCAGTGTCTGAGGCTCTGCATGCAAAGACACACAGGACTTGGTGAGGAGGTTGGAACTGCAAATCCAAGTGTGTGGGAATCACAGGAGTACCTTCCTAGGAAGACTAGGACACTGCTATAGAATATTTCAACTGAATTTGTTAGGTGAAAAAACAATTTGACATAGTTTGTGAGGCAGCTATAGTGTTTGATTTTAAATAAAAACATACTCCAATAATAACCTTCCGTTTTCACAGCATGAGTTGAATGAATTGATTAAATATATTCAATCAATTATTCCATGCTGGTTTTTATCTGAAATTTATATACATTGTAAAATGAAACTATGTTTATTAAGTGAAAATGAAACCCATTATCACTTATGGTGGCAGGTCCCTAAAATACATAAATGATAATTTATTCAGGCCTTGTTAATGCATCAAAGCAATGATAATAATCCAGTATATTTTATTTATTTTTTTCCTTTAGATTAAAAGTGAATCAAGATTAAATATTTATGAAACATAAATAGCCTCATGTCTCCTCCATGTCTGTGTGCTTCCCTTTTATTTTCTTTTGGAGCTATTCCTCCCCTGTTAACTCCTTTGCTTTCTAGTGTAGTTTATGGACTGATCGTAATAGGCCTTTACAATACCCCATATTTCTTACTGTGGAATTCAAACGCAGGCAAGCCTACAGACCATCTCTTAACATACAGCCATAATGTGCTGCTTTGCTATAGGAAGCAGAGCACTGTGAAGAACTTCCCTTCTTTGATATATGTAAGTTGAAATCAAATTGTAAAGAGCAGGACAGTGAGGTAGTGCAAGATATAAATGCCACATATTGATTAGAAAGGCCTGCCTCACTTTGCTGTTATTTTACACCAATGGTCTTCTGCTTACACAAATGGAAGGACACCACTGTGAAACAGGAATTGAGCCATCCAGATGACTGAAGCTTGGTGTCCCCTGGGGAGCAGTGTGTCATGACATATTTTATATAGGAACAGAAGTACTGGATGTTGGAATGTGCTTCAGGAATTCCCACAGGTGGCAAGTGGCGTGTGTGCATGTGTTTGTAGGCATGCCAGCAGTTACTGAATGACCATCAGCAGTTTCTGTTGTACAAACAGTGATTTGTTTGGGGTCCTTCCCACAAACACACTTTATTCCCTCTGGCGCAGAGTCCCTGTTTTACTATATAATTGCAACTGACAGCCTGGATTGGTAGTATCCAGCAAACATTCAGCAGCATCAGTCACGGGGTGATTGACGTGAATGCTGCACAGGGAGGCTCTTGCTCTATGAAGGTTTTGATTTGCAGCAGCATGATTACTGGAAGAGTCCTAACATCCTACATCTCAAACTGGGAGTCATTTCACTGTTTTACAGGGAATTTACTGATCCTGAGGCATAGAAAGAACAAGATGTGAATGGACAGAATTGTTACTCCAAAGCTAGCTTTTTCTGCTGTTTGTTTCGGCCTGTCTTTTATCACTAACCAATGTTAAAACCTGTAGTCCCTACCAAGGCAGGGCACCAATGGTCTGAGCAGGGCACTGTCAGCTGAGCCACCATGAATACAGACAGCATCAGCAACCCGTATTCCACCATCTTGCTTTACTTTGCATCTCAGTTACCCACTTGGATACGCATAGGACGTCCATAGCAGAAACTGCCATCAGCCTGATTGGCAATCTAGGACTAAAGGAAGGTATGGTGAATAGGAAATAGGGGTGAGGACCTTCTTGGGATAATGGTGAAAACTCACCTAGTATTACAAGTCCAATCTTGCATGCCAGACTTGAAGATTGTCAATACATTGGAGAGGGTTTTGTTCTGCAGAGGAGCAAAAATAAGAGGCTTGGAAAGTATGTTTGACGAAGGGAATCTTTGTCTTGTCCCGCTGATGTGTTCTAGACCAGGTTATATCTGTTAAGTAGCTTCTAGTATTGCTCTCTTTGTCTTAGGTCCACTGACATCAGGGTGGGCATGTCTGTGATCTGCCTGAGGATCAAGTCCTCTTCTGCCTTTATCATTTAGCAATTTTTTTTCATATTGTTGGCCAATTACCCTTAGAAAGTAAATCTTTTCTCTACAGGGTTCCACGCAGGTCAAATTGCTGGACTAGCACATAAGCATGTGGGCTCATCCCAGCATCATAGGTTTATAATAGCTCTACGATCTGATGACCCTAAACGTTTATCTGTCATTTTCTTGGCTTGCTGTTAGTTTAGTGCTCTTTGCCATTCCAAATTCCATCAGATGCACCTATATAGAAATTCACTGGAAAACAACTACTACTATACTGGTAAAGGTAGAAATATTGTCAGGACTTTTGTGATGTATCTAGACTATGGGCTTCAAATTAGGCTTTAATAAAAAGTCTTATTCAGTATTCCAGGAAATTGTCAAGATCACTAAGTATTATACTGACATGACCTGTGTTGCATTGAACTCACTCTTTCCATGTTTCCAATAAAAATATACAGCAGATTGTTCTAGAACCAGTGTCAAACTTGGTTAAAAATAAATCCCCTCATCATTTGAATGTGTAGTGTAGATACTAAATATATTGCCCCAAAATACATCTCTCATAAAGAAGACTTATCTAAAATATAGAAATAAAACTCTGAACTCTTCCCTGGGTCTTACACAAAATCATGGTTTTCAGTTATGATTCCTAAAAGTTAAAATAAACCTTCCTCACTTGTAAGCCACATAATCCTATTTGTTTTTATTACAACACTGAACCAGCTTTGTTTTGTTCAAGCTCAGGATTTGTAAATAACTAATTATAGCCCTGTTTTTTCCCCTGGAAGCATTAACATTTGGCATCTCAGAGAACAGCCCCTTTTCAACTACTAGACAGTTCAGGGGGAAGCAGTGGACTCAGTCTCAAAACAGTAGGGTACTGCTGACAAGCTCTCTTGGACCACTTCACCTCCTGCTCTCGAAACAGCAATCAGATGAACCAGAGGGCAACTTTGGGAAAATGTTTTTCTCTAGTAGCAGTAACATCTGCCTCCTTGGCAGCCTCCGCTGGCAGTTGTGTTGGAAGCTGTGGGTTTGCCCCTGGCCCTGCCGCATATTTACATTGCTGAGAGGTTATCCTGAGCTCTGCTGGATCCTGTTACCTGATTTTCTTTTGTTCTGTCGTTTTCCCTCTCTGATGCTTTGGCTGCTTAACTCTTTCTGGGTAACATGTAAAACAAAAATAAGTATGCAGTATGAGGTGAAAGGTATTAATTTGAAAGTGTTAACTGATAAATTCCTTTTTGATTAGAGATTCAGCTTTTCTGATCTGTTTAGCTGGATTTATTTTGCTTCAGCCTAGGCAATTTCACCACCGCTGTCTGAGCTTTTGAAGGTGATGCTGTCTACATTTGTGTTTTCTGCTCTATATCAGTTTCTCTTTGGTGCTCTTATTTCTCCTGCATTTTACTCTCCTCTTCTGAGTAACTGATTTTTGACTGGTGCTTCGTTTCAGTGGAATGATGTTGTTATGAAGACAATTATAAAGTAGTCAGCATGGACATATCAATATTTATTGAAATACTGAAAAAAAAATTAATAATTCCATTGGTGAAGAGAAACTCCTGGCAAGAACTGACATGACAATATGTATTTCACCGATACAGTAAGAGAACTTCAACTTCAACAAGTAACTCACTGCACATTCTAAAAGTTGCATGGATTTCAATCCAAGGCAGCTGTAGAACATCTGTAATACAAATAGTCAGACTTTACAGATTGTCTGTTTACAAACACAGAACTACTATAATAAACCAGCCAAAGCCAAACCCTTTGAATTTTAGTCTGCTTTTACTAATACGTCCTGCAATCAATAAGGCAGTCAGAAGTAAATGTCTGGTTACAAAATAGTTAATGATTAACATGAGGGTTTTTTTTGGTGGTTTTTGTTTGTTTGTTTGGGTTTTTTTTGTTTGTTTTGTTTTGTTCAGTACTTTGGGCAATCTGGTGAGATTCTTGGAACCACAGATGTGGGCAAATATATGTGACTTTATCTGAAATTGTTTCCATTAAAAATGAGAAATTATTTTCTTCTATGTTCTTATTTTAATTCTTTTGTCCTATATATAGATAATGGTGCTGTGAATACAATTAGTAACAGTTTTTAACCTTTTTTCTTAATATTCAGTGAGATTCACTGTAGCATTTCAACAGGAAAAAAGATAAACTACAGAATGCAGACACTTGAAATATGCTAATTTTTTTTTCTTTTAAAAAGAAAAGAATGACCACACTTATGTTGTACACGTGGGTAAACATATTTCACAGCCACTGTCAATTGCCACCTGCATCTTACTTTCTGTTAATTTTGTTTGAGGGAGAATGCTGTAATTTAAATAATGCTTGCCCATCTGCTGTGTGGGATGACTAAGGGAGCTGCATTTGGTTTGCTTTTGGTCCATATGACAGTACGTGTGTTCTGTGATATAAGACAGGCATCTAGGAGTCACAGACTCTAGGATTTGCTATGTTTGTACCCTATGTGTGGACAGAATATTAGAGCTGATCAATACAGGCAATTAAAACAGTGTGCTTTGTACTAATGGAGATGTAATAACTGATGTCTTTGGTATACAATGGTTGGAAAAAAAAGAAAGAAATGCACCTTTTCAAGTTCACATGAAACAGAAAAAGCTATAACTCACATAATTTACAATAGATTTAAATAAACTACATTTAGGATTATGAAGATTTACAGACATTTAATCAAGTGAATGATCTTAATTTGAAAAGACCCTTGTGTGTCCCTGAACTATGTTCCACTAACTTGAAGACATGCTACAGTAAACACATATATTTGGCTTCTTCATTCTGGATATATCTTATACAAAGATGAAACCAAAGAACAATAAATTAGCATCATAATTGTCTACAGTGAAAACTATCATATACAATATAAATAAACTATTCAAAAGCTAGCAATCTTCATGAAAAAAAAATTAAAGGATTAGGATTTTATACAGTTTCTACAAGTGATTGTGCAGCCGATAATCTCAAAAATTAAAGTCAAAATGAAATAACCCTATTGATTTTAGTGTCTCACGACATACAGTAATTAAGTACTGGTAAAATAATTACCAATTTAAAAGAAATAATAAGGAAATCACTGCTCTGCAATTTTATCACAGTTTTTTCCCCACAGGACCTAAAGAATGTAAACACTATGTTTTTGTTAACGTTAGAGATTAATACTTTATTTTAAACATATGTTGATCTACACCTGCACAGTTACCTTTAAGGGTAATGAAATAAGGCAAGACTTATAACTGTGGCACTACATGTTAATACTGATATCTTCATTTGGACAGAGAGAGAATTATTTGTTCTTCTCTAATATTTGTTCTGCAGCAGACTTTGGCCTACATAGACATAGCAGTATCACTCTTCTTTCTTTGTGTTGAAGGTCTGTATTACCTAACTCTCAAGAAAAAGTTTCATTAGATATTGAATGTTTGACTTGAAATTTAGTTTCTTAATTACTGGCAGTTTTAAAGATCATTTCCTAATAAACTCCATGGTGTCATCAGGTCATGCAATTGTTTTGTCTATTCTTGCATAATTAAATGCATTTTCTTACATTTTATTTTTAGTTTTTTTAACATCAGTATTTGGTGTCCTAATTTTTGTTTGTTTGTTTGTTTTGCCAAAGAAGCTATTTTTTATCATGGCTAAAATATCTCTATTTCCTTTATTTGGAAATGTCCATGAATATAATAGCAAAGCCATATTTTAGCTACTGCCCTAGATAAGTATATAATTGAATTGGCTAATTTGTTTTGGAATATTTATCTTAGCTATTTGATAGCTATTTAATAACAGTAGTAGAAGAGGGATACTGCCCAACAGAACAACATGAACACGTGACAAAATGAACTTCAGAACATAGTAAGAATGCCAAGCTAGTTGGATAACAGACTCTTCATATTAGCGATTTGCAGGCATGAGAGACCGACAGTCAAAACCAGCCTCTTAAGAATTGGTGGCGACACCACACAGCACGTGGTCTATGCCAGCCCTCTCTTACAGATTGTTGAATGGATGCCACATCTTTTATCACAGCAGAAGTGAGTGTTGGGTCCTTGGAAGGATGACAGAAGATGCTATAGATGCAGTTTTGCATCTGTTATAACTGGTTTAGAAGTCCTGCTAAACAGTGAAGGAATTTAGTGCACTCAAATTCCCCACTATCCAAGCTTGATAATAAGGATCATGTTTTCTTCTCTTAAGTTTCTTCATATGGGCAATCAGCAGAGTTAAATACACAACAATTATTTTGTCCTTTTTCATGTTGACATTGGTGATAGTATCCACTTGGTAAATTCACTTCACTTCAGTATAAAGTCTTATATAGATTCCTTTGGGGATGTGTAGCATATGATTCACAGTTTGCAATACAAATACCCTGATACATCACTTATTTACTATTAGTATTTGATTATTATACCATTTGCCAAGTCTTAAAACCATGTTTTAATTAGTGTTGCTTGGAGCAGTTCAGAATATATTTTTTTTTTCTAGAAAGCAGAAGCTCTAATGGGTATAATTTATGCTCTCTTTGCATGCAGCATTTCAATGAGAAGGTTATTACACGGCACATCCCCATTCAGGTGTTTGTAATAGAGGTATTCTTCAGCCTGCATACTGATGGCCCGGATTTCTGGTAGTCGCAGGAGAAGCTGCCCAAATTTGTCTGTTTGCTGTGGGTAATTACACATTGTGTAGTCCAGCAGAGCAGCATTGACTTGTTCCTGAACACCTTCCACAAGCTGGAAGTTCTCAAGATTTTTGACATCTGAATGATAATAAAAAAAAAGTAACAACAGTTCAGTTGCATTTTAATTCCTGTTTACGAAGGCAGTGTTTCACTAAATGGATGTATTTTTGTTTCCTCCTGACAAAAGCACACTTTACAAGCTGCTGAATATTCAGTGAACCCTTTTGCCAACTTTCCTGGGAAAATGATTACAAAAGAGCTTTAGCAGAGTGTCTTGTTGAAATTCTGCATATACCTCAAATCAATTAGACACCAATGGAGTCTGAGCAAGGTCAGCTCTTTTCATAGCTTACAAAAAGAAAGGTTGAGGATTCCTAAAGTAGAAGACCATAATATATTGCTAGCAAATGAGTCCCAAGAGGAAGCACTATCTTTAACCTACTGTGTTACACAATTCATATAATTCTGTATTAATTTTTCTGACCCAAGGTGAAATCTGTGTCCAGGGTATGATGTAGTTAATTCTAATAAAAAGTGACAGGGTTCTTGTTTCTGTTTGACATTTTCTAAATGATTCTGAAAGCCTTTGACTTGTCTAGCCTATGTTAATGAACCATCTGGTACACTCCAGTGACTGCCAAAATAATCTTCCCTACTGGAAACTCTCTAAAATATATATTTCACTGGCTAATGATCTTTGTAAAATGAAATCATTGTCCTTTGGGTGGAATACCAGATAAGAATTGTGCCCTTTAACCTGAAGATGGCTTCTGCAATCCAACACTGAATTTTTTTTTTTTTTTTTTTTGGACAACGTGGATGTCAGTAAGGCAGGTGCAGTTTGTTCACTCTGCCTCTGTTTATCTTCTGTTCCTATACAGCATGTTTGAGCTCTGGAAATGCTGGACAGAGATAAATACCAGTGCATTAACTCCTCATTATTTGCTCCCTGTGTAAGAATTACTCTGATGGCATTGTCTTTTGACATGTCTGGAGAATGCAGAAGTTATTCTAAAGCTTGCAAATTGCACTGCTGCAGAAAGAGTGAAGTGATCCAAGTGCTTTTGCTGGGAGAACTTGTTTTGGTTGGTGTTTGAGCATTTATAGCATCGTTAGAGCACTTTAACACAGTTTCTTGCAATGCTAAGGCACGGTGATACTGAGCATAATTGTGCTGCTCATTTGCTTTGATAAAGACAAATCTGCTCTTCTATGGATGTTATTGGAGCACAGAAGATGGGGAAAGGGGCAGAATTTTGTTCATTGTAAATTCCATCCTTTGACTTGGGTGGGAAATGAGTGTTTTCCTTTGCAAAACATGAACACATGTTGGTCCCCCAATCTGTCACCAGCCTGGGAGGGACCTTTTCCTAAAAGTGCTTTAAATACAGCAAGCATTGGTTGCTGCACATAACCATTTGCTGGAACACAAGGGCAATTGTTGGAGGGTGCAAGTTTTCTTTGGGACAAGTGGATAGGAATGATGCCAAGGATCCTAATGGCAGTCCAGGGTAGCATGCACAGGCTCCAGGGCTTTAGGCAGGAGCCTTTCTTGAGTGTGCTAACAGCCAGATGCACTTTAGGCTTGCTCTTGTATGAGCTGGGGTGTTTCCTGCAGTGGCCATCACTGCCTGCCTCTTTCCTGTCCCAGTTTCACTGTGGAAATGAAGCAAGTGGCTCATGGATTTGCACCATGTGTTTGGGAACTGGGCACACAACCTCTGTCCAAATTTTGTGAACTGGCTTAAAGAACTCACTAGCAATTCTTAAATTACGGTGTCTGTCCGACAGGAATCATCTGAACTTTGCATTATACAGAGTGAGGAGAACTGGAAACTTCAAAGCTGCTATGCCTGGTCCCTTTGCTATTCAAACTCATTTATCCAAACTGTTTTTGCCAGTGTCTCTGGAGATCTTTGGATAATCATGTTTTCATGCATTACACTGGACATTTTCTCACACAGAATATAGCTGGTTATTACTTTATGCACCTACATAAAACCCCCAAGGTATTTTGTAGTGAATATAACCTGGTTTAAAAATTGAGTATTCTAAACATAAGTTAAGAAAGGAGCAGTGTCAATTATTATCATCACAATTATTTTAGATATGTTGCTTTCAGATGCAAAATGCAATCATGAATGGTTAGAAAATAAGAAATTCCCACAGAAAACAGGGACTATGCTTGAGATTAAACTGTGTTAAACATCAAGATAAACTGTATAATGATTTCAGGATCAGTATTTCAAACTTTTATCCCCTGTTAAAAATAACTTTAAACATCAGAAAGTTTTAGAAACTCTTAGCTGATTCAACCCCCTTTATATTCAAAGGGCATCCTCCTTCTGTTGCTGTCTGTCTATTTTGAATCATACTGTGAGATTAATTTGTGCTGACTTCTTGGAAAACCAGGCTCATTCTCATTTTCTTGCTCACTGTCTAAATGTTACTGCATGAAATATGTATTTATTGACAATGTCACAAAATCAATTTTTACAAAGATCAAGAGGAAACAAAATCTGATAATTGCACATTTTTTGTATTTTCCTGCAAAAGTGATGAATTTAAATATATTTTATAAAGATGCATTCTGTCTTGAGCTATATTGATATGATATTCCATTAAAAGGAGGCATAATATTTTATCTGTTACACTCATATACAGGATTGGTGGCTCTGGCAGTAGGTTGTGCCTGTGTGTTGTAACACTCAGTGTTCCCTTATGCTCATCAGCAACGTGACCTGGCTGAAATGCATGGAAGTTGCAGAGCTACAGGGGAAGATCATCTCTGGTGATGTTTTTGTTTTGTATCTCAGTGGACAGTTCTTTAAATATTCATATGTGGCAACATAAGCACTGAAGTGAGATGTGAAAGTGAGTCCAATCAACACTAACGGTAAACAAAAAATAGTCTGGGGGCTTTTATACCACATCCTGCCCAAGAAAATACTTTTAATGTGTTTTTTCTACACAAAATTTATCTACCACATTTTAATACTTGTGGTGAGGCTCAGTGCTGCAATCATAACAGGTAGGCTGTAGAGGCAACCTGATGATCAGTTATGCATTTTGGAGTGAGTCTTTGTGAAGTAATCAAGATTTTTTTGGGATGTGACTTTTATAAGTGCTCTCATCTCACATATGTTAATAATGGTTTGTGAGTAGATGGTTTTCCTGTTCTTCGGGTTTGGTTTTTCTGGTTTTTTTTTTTAGTATTTATTACATAACTCTGGCTAAATGTATGTGATTTAGTTTTCCAAGTATTTTCATTTTGATAAAGAACCTTTACTAATGAGTCAGCTTGGTGGAACATTAGGCAGTGCTGGTGTAAGTCGCGGAAGGCAGTGGTGTACACTGAGCCTGAAATCTGCTGCTGATGTGTACAGCACAACAGTCTTTTACACTTTCACATAATGCTTCATTCCTGTTTGCTCTTTAGAATTGCAATGTCTCTTATCAATCTTTACTTCGGTTAGTAACAATTTAAAGTACACATGTTTAAGCTTAATGCAAGAAATCTTTTTCTGAGGTTTAGGTGCTTGTAAATTAAATGGGTAGGAATAGGGCCCCCCTCCCACCCACACACCCTTTAAATCCTAGCAGCTTAGAAAAAATGTTTTGTGTTGCTACAGTAAGTATCAGTCTCTTATCTCTTCTACTTTATTCACTCAGGGACTAATTACCAACTTTTTACATGAAACAGCCTTACTGTGAGCTCACAGTGGGGCGCACATCTTTTTCTACCCTTATTGGAAAGTAAACCCTTAGGTCTTCTGGAATATATTATATGTTTTACAAGAAATAGCAATTGCTTTTCTGTCAAACAAAGAATTTTTGTTCTCTATAGCTTACTTTTGACGATTAAGACAAAAACATTATTATAGTGTGTCAAGATCTGCTCTGCAGTCATAGTAAAGACCTGCCAGTATTCCCAGAAATCTCCCCATTTTGATTATTTTCTACATCTTCTATAAAGCTGTGCGTTAAGCTGAAACTGCATACAACATTCACCCCGAGGAGAACACTTTTGCATATTTTCCAAAAAAATGGGTCTGGTCTTTAGAGGGGGAAAGTATTTAGGTTTCAGAGAGATTTTCTCCCTCTCATATTCCAAACATGAAATACTGAAGGTCTGGTGGTCTACTAATCTGTAGAGACCTTCCCTTGGTCTGGGAATTTTGAAAAGAAAAATGAAACAGAATGAGAGATTTAAATCTGAAAAAATAGTAATTCCTTAGGAGCAGCGTAAATATTTCCCAAGAAAGCCAGTTAAATTTTACTGCTTGTGTCTTTTATCAGATACTCTTTCTACATGAAGTGACAAAGAGGTGTGCACACAGCTCAACTGCCTCTCTGTGTTTTGCACCATTGACAGTCCTGGTACTTCAAGGATGAAATAAAGTTGTGTTTAGGCTTCTTCATGGGGAGAAAGCTCTTACTTCCATAAGGCTGTAAGCAGCCTTACAGACACTCCAGGTAGTAGGACCCAGTACCAGTCCAGGGTTGAGCTTCCTCACCCTGAATGGGCTGATAAGCCTCATCATTTAAGGACTTTATTAAAACCCAACTGGTACCAAAGCTTAGTAGCTCTTTGGAATGGCTGTTAAACGCCTAGAGAAAACATGATTTCTTCCAAATTCTAGTGATGGTATTTTTGTCCAGGATGGCCTTCAGGGTCCTCCTCTGAAAGATTTATCTGTTCTTTCCAGACAGACTGCACGGCCTAATGAGCCACATTGCTTCTGCTTAGAAGCATGCAGCTTTATCAGGGAAAGATAAAATGTGCCTCCTCAGCCCAAAGTCAGGGTTCTCATCAGGGGCTTTGGTGTGAGGCCAATGAAGATGGAAGAAAATGGAACCCTGAAGATGGAATATCTTAAGTTTGATGAAGGTTTTTCACCCAGAATAGTTCAGACAAGGGGGACTCAGGTTGGAGGTGACATTACCAAACCTTCCTCTATTTAAACACAGCTTTTTCCTAGTTTCTTTGCCCAGTTTCTGCTAGCCTTACAAACCGTCTGGGTTACCAGACTTAAAACACCGGTATATTTTGACGTGTGATAAAAATTTTTTTGAGGGCAAGTGTAGTAACGGTTGATAAAGTGCCAATCTCTGAAAATTGCTCACAATTCTACTTCATAGAAACTAATGGCAACAACAGCGGTTCCATATAGCACATCTGTCATGAAGGCAGATGTATGCCATTCTATAGCTAAGCCTTCTTGACAGACAGAATACCATAATGAAGGAAGATTTATGGTAAAGATAAGCTCCTTACTGCAAAATTCCACATAGCTTTATTATAGCAGGGTTGTGCTGAATATTATTTACTTAGAAGTCATAGGAAACAATTTTTGATAGATGTGTTTGTTAATCAGTGGTAAGGTGCTATATTTAGTACTTTCCAAACCTTGAAAAACCTTTACGTTAGTTATAATGAAACACAGATGATGATGAATAACATAAAACACTTTTATTTTCTTAAGACTCTTAAGTCCAAACTGAATGTGCAGAAGATTTTTGCTGTCTTTAGAAGGATTCTTTTCTGGCAGTGGTTAAGCTATCTTTAACAGTGCAACGATCAATGTCTGACTGTTTATTAGGCTCATCAAGTAATTTTCATTTTCAGCTGAACATAACAGATAATGGGCACACTGTTGAAAATCTTGATTAAATTCTTCTATAGGAATGTATTTCATTCATGCCTAAGTACTGGGCAAAATGATTTATATTTTTTAAGTGAGAATAAGATGCTCATGAGAGAACAAGCTGTAATTCGTAGCCTGAATCCTATTTCATCTGCTCAGTATTCAATCTTGAAGGACCTTTGGTTTGTTTCAGAACAAGCCAGACTCAGCTAAAACATATTTTGGTGTTGGTTTATAGTGGTAGGCTTCTTTCTAGTGCTATATAAAATATTGAAGTATATTTTTCTATTAAAAAATATTGTAAAATGACAGATTCTTACTGAGAATATACTCTCCTAATGTCTACTTATTGACTTCTGTGAAGAATTTTATAATTGCTTTGGCCACTGTTAGCATGCAATGGAAAGGGAGATATGGGGCAATAAGCTGGATTCCTCTCCTTGTAAAAGTGCAAAATTATTTTACTAAATTTCAGTTGTTTCTGTTCTTGTAGTCCCAGTAAAGACAAAGGACAAATCCTAATTTGATCTTTTGAATCTTTGACCGGTGTAATTACTGAATCATCAGTCAGGAAAGTAAAACAGCTTGACTTTCAACAGCTCAGGCTGAATTTACCAGTTTGAAAGTAAAACAAAATCTCCACCTGCTTCTCATGCTGGCACCCCAGGAACCAACATCCTTATTACTTGCAAAAGAGGCATATGCGAAATGGTGGTCATTGAAACACAATAAAGCAAGATCCTGCCAGGCTCCTTTGGAGGAAGATCTGCTCACAAGTCCTGGAACAAAGTCCCCAGCCAGCTACACCCTCAAATAAAATCCAGTGCTTCTCACTGAGACTCCTGTGGGAAAAGCATGTCCAGGTACAGCCCTACAGCCAGGGGTGTGGAAAGACAGTTGGGATAGCTGAAGAAACTACAGCCCAGAAGATGCAGGGACAGAGGATGGGTACCAAGTCCCAAGCAGCAGTTCTACTGCTGTCACTTCATCTCAGCCATGCCTACACTCCAGTACTACCTCACTTTCTTTCATTTTATATAGCTTCCTCCATGCCTGGAGTTATGCCCCTGCTGATGTCACAGACTTGCTCCTGCTTTGGGTGAACAATGCAACATGTTGGTTGTCTCTTGTTCATCTGGGACTGAGGGCAGCTTGTTTATTGCCTGAAGGCTTATTCTGCAGGTATTTTAATCCATGCTCAAGTGTTCACTGATAGGATTAGGTTCCACGTAAGAAAGTAGTTGTTGCTTTCTTTGAAGATATGACAAATAGGGATTTGAGCAGCACTTGCTTTATTGTGTCTTCAAGGTAATTCACCAAACTACTGAAGTTTCCCACCACACCAGTGGGTGTTCGTAGCTACGGTTAGCTACAGATTGTTCTCAGTGAAGGTGTGTTTCAGACTTTTGGTTGAAGCTCTGCTTCTTCACTGAAAAAAAGTAACACCTAGCACCTAGGTGATTTAAGGCTAAATCTACAGCCTGCTTTTGTAGGTTGTTAGTGAGGGAACCTGCTTGGGCTGATGTAGGTTTCTGGTTCCTGCTTCCAAGTTTGTTTGGGTATTTAACCTAGTGACCACTTAAGGTAAATGACAAATCAATCCTACAAAAAAAAGTCTCAATCTAAGTCTCTTTTTCAGAGAAAAATTGTGTAACCACTATCCCGTGGAGCCGTGCTCATATTTATATGCTGGCACCCACTGATAAATTGGGGCAGAAGTGATTTAGTGAAGATAAACAGAAAGGATGCGAGTCAAAACTAATTTTTCCTAACTCCTCACCTAATCCCAAATTATTATATGCCTGGGCTGGAAATGTTTTTCTTCTGAATATTCAGTTGGAATAAGCATAGATAAGAAAACTAATATATTAATTATCATTTTAGCAGCAGGCTTTTGTATATATATGTGTGTCTGTATATACATATATGCTTAAATGCAGACAAATCTGCAGCCATAGCACTAGTTTATATCACACCAGAAAACAAGTATCACATTTGATAAAAGCAGAAACTAGGCTTCTGATAAGAGTTTGAAAAACTAGAATAAATAGTAAATTTATTGAGCCAAATGTTTTCCACAGCTAATTTCTGAAACATAATTTTAATCTCCAATAGCACATGAACAATACAGGATTGTTGGTGTTTTAAGGGAACTGGCTGTCAATGTCTACAATTTGTAGGGTGTGAATAGTTTAAGATGTCATAAATATTTATGAAGTTCCTGGGAATGGTGATAGGGACATCATACAAAATCCTTGAAGTTATGAATTGAGGCAGAAGGGGTGTTATATGAAACTTGCAGTAATGGACAGTATGGTATAATATAGAGAGGAGCAAACCCCAATCTATTATTTATCTGAGAAGCAGCTGAATCTTAGAAAAAAAAGGACAAAAATTTTAGAAAAGTTAGCTAGAAAATATTTGCTCTGATTTTGCTTAGACATTTACAACTTTTCTGAATAATTTGATTTATTGCACATTATCTATCCTTTCACTTTCTATCCCTCTCCTGCTACTGAAGTATTGTTTAAAATAGGAATAATGGGCCAGATTAATCTCAGAGGTATTTCTGCTGCTGCCACTGGAACTGCACCAAAGGGTGATATAGTCCTAAAAGAAGAAATATAAATATTTTCTGGAAAAATATTGAATACAAATTTCTATTGAGGTTAAACCACAGAATTGCAGCTGCCACTGAAACCCTTTTGAGTAGCAGGCTGTATCCTTTTATAAAGCCCATCTGTCTCTGCAGAGTATAAAAAATGCATGATCATAAAAAGCAGTACTCCTTAGGGGAAAAAATCTCTCTGCAGTAATCTTGTAGTCACTTTACAAAACAGTTTTTAATCCCAAATTTGCATTTGATTTTCAGTCAGGAACTTTTGTGGTTTTTGCAAAGTTTTCTTATTCCATTAGAATAAGATATGAGGTACAGTTTGTTCAGGTGGCAAGTCCAGACTATGAATAAACCAACGTTATCATATGAAAGAGAATTAAACAGGCAGATCCAAGTGGGGATATATTAAGCCAAATTTAAGCTCCAGTAGTTGAATTTAGCCTGTACTAGATGTCTGGTTTGCCTCAGGATATATTCAGCTTTCCAGCTAATCGACTGAGGAAAACTGCCTCAGGTATGATAAAATTTACAAGAGAGCTCAGTCGAATAGCTCTTGTTATAAATACTAGCTTAAAGGCATTCTTCTGGTCTTTGGGATCAGGACTGTATTTGCATTTAATTATTATATTTCAAACTTTTTTGAACTTGGTTAAAAATATTAGACCAGCCAGTTATACCATTATATTGGTTTCCAGATAAGGTAGACTTTCATACTACTTTATTGTTTAGTGAATTTTGTTTGGCTTTATCCTTTTGTTTAGAGTCAAAGTCCCACAGGAGCAAAAATTGTTACAATACATTTTCTTTAAAAGAAGTAAATATCATCCAGCTAAGGTGTTCTAGTAATATGCTGATCTTAGAGGTACAATACTATGACTTTCTGTCAATGTAAT
Source organism: Megaceryle maxima (assembly GCA_024605025.1). Classification (NCBI taxonomy): domain Eukaryota; kingdom Metazoa; phylum Chordata; class Aves; order Coraciiformes; family Cerylidae; genus Megaceryle; species Megaceryle maxima. The sequence goes on along the minus strand of JANHGN010007495.1, from coordinate 26,326 downwards.
TGACAAATAATTCAAAGGGCTTTTTCACTATTTTAAGATGTAGCTTAGTGTCAGACAATCAACCAATCATCTTTCAGACATACGGATTTCCAAAAAATATTTTTCCTCCTTTTTGAGACTTTTAAAGACATGGATTTACTATTTTTCTGTGCTAATATTTGTGCTAACAGGTTTTTTTTTTCACTGAATGAAGTTTTATCAGTGGAAGCTTATTCTAGTTTAGAAAGAACAGGAAAGAGATAATCACCTCTGCCTGTGTAAGATATGGGAAGTGGAAATCAGCAAAAGAACTATTTCCTTATATGATTTTGTTGAAAAAATATAAACCAAAATGCATTAATTTAATTGCTCAAAGCTGAAAGCACTAAATCTAGGAAACATTTGAATTGTACTATTATTATTTAGAAGAGGTAGACTTTACTGTAAGCAGTTACAATTATTTACTATGTAAATGTAACTGCAGTTCATAAGACCGTTGATGGTACATTGAAGCTGTTGTCTCTCAAATGCTGTTTTAATTTCATATCAGATTAGCTCTGACAAAAAACTTGCTGGCTTAGATGAAGTACGGTCTCATCACATACGTGTATCGGTCATCAGATCACTACCATGACTTACTACAACCGCCCATGAATTTGCTTAAGTGCAGCGCACTGTGCACTGGTGCTCTTCACTGAGCGACAGCAGAGCTGGTGCCCCCAAGACAGGGCTCCTGACCCATTCCCCCTGTCTCCCTTACTGGTCCAGGCATCTGGGCCTTCTGCTAGGTGGTGGAAAACAGAAACACTGCATTCTCTTGTACTCTCGGTCTTGCTTTCATGGACAGTAAACACAACAAAGGTAAGTAATTTTCTGCTGTAGTATTTCAAAGCAGATTGTTTCTGACATTGCCCTATTGATCTGGGTGGAAGTTGCAAATTTAATTTTTTACTGTGACATATGTCTGTGCTTAGTTGTAGAAGTGGTTTGGCAAACAAGAGTCCCCAGTGGCAAACTGGGCACATCTGCAACTACACTGGCATTCAGCAAGTGCCAGTGCTGGTACGCAGAAAACACTGGAGAGGCACCTGGATGTGTGTCAGCCTTTGGGCTCTTTTCCTAAAGACTTTGATGCATATACTCGTGTTCTTCATCCTCATTGCTTATACTTTTAAACATACAAATAAGAAAGCTAAAGAAAAGTCTGCCTGAAAGTCCCTTTGGCAACATTGTTACTCATCAATTAGGCTAGAGAAGTACGGAATAGAGGAAATACCCTTACACCTGCATGTCAAATATGAGGCTTTTAGAAGAGAGCTTTATTTCTCAGCTACCTCTGTCTTATTTACAAGAAGCCCTGATCAGAAAGGAATGGAGGCTGTCAGATAAGGTAGTGCCTTAGCACATCTTTAACATTTCAATTGGTCAGTAAGGAATGGCAGAAATGTCAGGTAAAATCCAGATTCGTGCTCACTGCTTAATTCAGACTGAAATGTTTGGTCAGATATGGATGAGATGTTTCCATACAGTCATGGGTTTAACATGAGGAAAAAGAGCTAAGGGGCATCCAATGCCTATCAGCCTCTGGCTGGAGCTGCACCCCCTAAAGCAGTGCCAAAAATAAAAATGTTCCCTGCACACAGCCAGAGGTAGTTTTTGGTCCCATACCATGTGCCAGATGAAGGAAGCAAGCACACCTCTGGCACTGCACAGTGTCTGCTCTGGTGGTCTTCAGAGGGGCTTGGAAAATCGAGGGAGCTCAGTCTCCTGCAACCTGAGGTTTGCACTTTTCCTGCCCTGGCCAGGCTCAACCCACCAGTGGCATACATATCCACAGGGTCCCAGAGATGCTCTGCTAAGTCTCTCTATACTTTATTGAAGTGAATTTTATCTTTATTGCTTAGAATCTGGAAAGATTTTTAATTCTAGATCCACCTCCACCTAAATCAACACTCACTAGATTAAGGTTGGTTCTAGTTAGATTCCACTGTACTCTTCAAACAGGGGATATTTCACCACCTGTAGGTTTTTGGTTTTTTACAGACAGGACTGTTAATTGCTATTCGAAATGGAATTATCATTTTATAGTACAAGTTGTATGATTTAGTACTATGAAAATTGTAAAAGCAATTTTGTTTTCTTGCTTCAAAGGTTATTTGTCTCTGAAAGTTATGTCCAGGCCAAGAAATAGTGCTTTCCTGTAACCCTATGGCCGTGGCAGACAGTGGGCTATGTATTTGGCAGGATACATTTCATCTAAGTACACATGTGCATCCTTATGCTTTAGGCTCATGGAAGTGCACAGGCTTTCAAATCTAAGGTATGCAGCAGCAAACAGTGTATTCATACCCGTAAATCACCATAGTCTCAAAATGCCAAAGCAAACAGTAACTCCTGCAGTAGAACTGCCTGCCCAAGGTTTCCTACCCAGATGCTGGAGAAATGGCCTGAAATGCCAAATAGCCTGGACATACTCAAGGCAATACATGCACATGTTTACAGTTGTTTTTGCCTTTCTTCATTTACATTCGTTAATTGGAAGTTAATGTGTTCCCAGAGGCAAATAAACATATTGAAACCAAAAATTATACTATGTTTTTCCAAACTGTGCATTGAAAAGCATCTTGATGCTTCTCTTAGTGCACAGTCCTAGGAGTACCTCTGAGTCTGCAGTAATGCTGTCTCAGTAACACACCTGTTTCACCTGTATTCTATCTGTGTGCTTAACACAGAGATTGCTGGCCTATTCACCCTAATCAAAGTCAGGTTACTTTGACTAGGAAGATATAGATTATTTCAACAAAGGTTAACACAATTCTTACTACTTCTGTCCAACCAACCCTAATGATCTTACAGTTAAGTGCAGCCCAGCAACACTTTATTTGTTTTGATATTAATTTCCCATGTCAGCTTCAGGTTTTAAAAAAATACACAGTTCCCAGCACAGAAAATGCAAATCAAGCTTAACACCTGGAAAAAAAAAATCACATACTGGAAAAACTTGACATAGAATGCAGTGGTGTCAAAAATCCTAGATATTTGTTATTTCAAATTCAGACATTCTTCATTTGGACCAAAATAACAGACATTTATAGTGTACCTTACTGCTGGTGACTATTTAACAACTAGGTGCTCTCACAGCATGGTACTCTTCATGTGCACAGTAATGAAAGTTCACTATTGATTTTTCTGTAGCTGCTTGTAACTATTATAGTTGATACATCAATAGAAAAGGAAAGCACAATGTTTCACAGGAGGCAGAAAATCAGAGAATACATGATGCTGTGACAGTAAATCATGGCATAATCTCAAGAATTGATAGATGGCTACTGCTAACTTGAATCCCATGGCTTTCTCTGAAAAGACTAGCCTATAATCGCCCAATATGTTCTAACAGACTGACTGCCTCTAATAGTGGTAAAGGACACAACACAATGTTTCATTTTCAAAATAATGGTTTCCATGATCCAGGTTGTTTTGTTGTGGTGGAATTCATTTTATGTGTTGCTGCAGAAGGAGGGAGAAAGAGTGGTTTGATTGCCATTTAGACAAATATTTAAAGGTTGTAGGAAAAAGAATGGGGTTTTTTTGTTGTTGTTTTTGGTGGTTTTTTTCTTTTCTTTTCTTTTCTTTTTTTTTTTTTTTTTTGAAAAGCACAGGAAGTTTTTGTTTCAAGAAAAAAAGAGGGAGAGAAGTTGTCATTAATTTTTAAATTGCACAAGTCTGCAGTTAGTTGAAAAGGAAACACAAAAGAGCTGATTATTCTTGAGATCAAAATATTGGAGCTGTTTTGTCAAGAAAGGCAAACGCAGAGAACATAAGTTTACCATGGCTTTTTCCAGTTCCACTGAATCCTGAAAGGGAGCCAAAGGCACGTAAGTAATTGAAAGCTCTTTTAAGTGTCTGCTTCTCTCTGCTGCATTTTTGAGGAGCACATCAATCTCTGAATTTTACAGTATGCCTAGTGAATTTTTAGCAGAAATGTTCTTAATTGCTTTGTTCCCTCTTTACTCCTTGGCTTATCTCTGGTAGTTTTATATATGGTTTTAATTAATTGTGAGGGTCCTTCCTTCTTGTCTCAAAACAGAGAGGGAGGAAGAAATGTAGGTAAGAGCTGGCCAGCTGGAGCACATTGTGCAGTCCAGATGACACTGCTCCCAGTAACCTCTTAGCAATATTCCTTTCTGAAAGAATACTTCCAGTGTGCAATGTTGTTTTCCAGCACTTTAGGGGATGTGAGCCTGATACCAGTCTTTTTCAACCTTGCTGGTAACTCCATTCTCTGAAGCTAAATGTCTCCCAGAAGAGATGGACTAAGACAAGAGAAAACTTTCTCAGGTTACCACCCATCTAGTCTACCTCAGACTGGGATTAAAGAATACAGTATCATTTATTCTGGTTAGGCTATAGGTTTTCCCCCAGTGAAAGACTGGATAGCATCACCTATCTTGTCCTGAGCAGTTCAGTGGTCTATATTACAATTTTTGGTGTTGGGAGGAAGGAAAGATGCTGTTGTAGTGTCAATACCCTTTCTGATGTTGAAATTTTTCTCTTCCTTGAGATGAGACTTCCCTTCATCTGGCAAACAGAGGTGCTGTGCAATGTGTTTATAATACACATAAAACCCTCCCAGTACTGGGGATGATGTTAAATGTAGGACTTAAATTATTGATATTTGAATAATTTTATAAAGAAGAACTCTTAAAATATCCTTAGGAGGATGGCCATATGCAGATTAAACTTTTGCAAGCCACATGGAGTGTTTTGGGGCTTAGTCTTTCATTTTGTCCCATGCTTGATGGCTCTGCACAGGTTCAGAGCAATACAGAGAACTCCTGTTCTGAAAGATTCCAATCTTGGTAGCGGTTTTTCCAGAGCCTAAGGAGTGGCAATTTTCACCCACCCTCCCTTTTCCTGCCAGCAGAAGTCATTGGGACACACTCAAGCCGTGAGCTTGAGAAAGAGTGATTCTGTACAGTTCTCTTCTGCCTCCCAATTTGCAATCACAGCTGTGTTCAGGGCTGGGCCATAAAGTTTGTTTCTGAATTTTCCTTCATTGTTTCTTTCCTGTTTGCTTCTATTTCCTCCCTGTCCACCTCTGTCTTGGCTTTAATTACTGCACCATGGTTTCTCTTTCCTTCTTGGCCTTTTCCCTCTGTTTTCTTGACTCCTTTCCTCTCTTAAGCCCTCTGTTCTCTCTGTTTCTCTGATCCACATCACTGCTGCCCCTCATTTTCATCAATTGCTCCTGGCTTCTGCTCTCTCCAGATATCCTCTGTCACTCTTCTCCCATCACTCTTGCTGTGACTGTTACAACTACAAAGTGAATTTAGCCATTATGTTCCTTTAGCACGTTCCTCATTTCATGAAGCATTTAAGCACATGTTAAAATTAAGACTATAGGGTGGTCTTACTGGCTTCAAGGTTAAGGATATTCATTTATTTATCTATGGCTTAATATATAGCCATTTATTACCATGTTATGCTGGAAACTTGGCTAACAAAAGTAGCTGCTGATGTTAAATGCTTCTGCCAATAGCAGCTGAAAACTTTCTAGATAATCCCCTATTTCCTGTTACATATATAATACATTCAAACTTGCACTTTAAACATGTAAAATGTATATTAAAAATGGGACAGATATTGTAAAAGTATTCCAAAAGTAGAGACACATGTAAATTTAGGTTATATACAGGCAATTTTTCCCCTTACAGAAGGTGTTTAAAAGTCATACTTGATAGTATTCTATAAACATATTAGAGAGGGAAAGAAGTGCAGAACCCACTGATTAGGTTATTCTGAAATCCCTGCTGTCTCCACACAAAGGCAGCAGTACAGAATACAAATATTGCTTGATACCCATGTTTCTAATTACTTGCAAGATTTGTATCTAACAAATATATGACTTAATTTTCTCTCAAGCATCTAATCCTATTGTTATTTCAAAACCTTGTAAAAAATGTGTTTTAGAAAAAAGAAAAAACAAAAAAAAAAAGAAAAAGGACTTGTTGAGCATGGTTTATTTTTTTTTTTTTCCATGTCTTGCAGCTGTCAGATAAGCAGACAACATAACCAAATAATGATCAGGTTGGATCAAATTCATTCCTTGAATAATACCATTGTACTCAACAGTTATGAGAGATGAATTTGCATCATTCGTAGCATTTTATGAAATACAATCAGGACAAATCAACAGTGATTATTAAATTTCCTCTATAATTTAGTGTAGTTTATTCTGAAAATTCAGCCATGAAACAGAAGTCCATCTCTGGAATTCATGCAAGAATTTTATCATCCACAGCTCCAACACCCAGAGCCGAGATGAATGATTAAAGATTTATTTATTAAAAATACTGGTTTAATTCTTAGATATATGCTATCATTTCAGCATTTCTACTTTATTCCTTTTATGTTATATGTTTTTTTCACTAAAATAATTGATTGGAGAGTTCATTAAGATAGATATCTGTGAGATAGACACTGTCCTACTTTCATTCATACTGCCTGCATGATGTGAGGAACCTGCATGGGAGGGTGGACTGAAACCAGTCAGATTACTAAAAAAGTGTTCTTGTGAGCAAATGCTTGTTTATCAAAGTCATCACTCCATACATCATCATTTAGCATTTATAAGAATTCTAAGGGCTGATTTTTAATTGTTTGTCTTTGCTATGTGTTTTGACAAAGTGAAGGGAATATGTCTTTGCTTTTGTTTCTCTATAGAGAAATCAGAAAAAGTAGAGAAAGAACAGGCCAAAAGAAAATCCATTTTGTCCTACATGTGTTAAAATGCTAAAATTTTCTTCTGAAAATAGTCTCTTGAAAGACTTTGCAAAGTTTTAGACCCTAATATGAAAACACGGCAAGGAACTACTTTCCTATTGAGTAATTTATAAAGGAAAGGATCAAATTTTCTCAAACTCTATTTAAGGTATTTTAAATCAGATTCCTTCTTACAATGCTCTTTGTTATGGTATCAAACAACATTGTTTCAATATGGTTGTACGTTACATAATTATCTTTAATACTCTGGATTTTACCACTATTTACAAAGATAGGTAACTATTGTTTTCATTTACTAGATAGTGTGGTTGAGATACCATTCAAGAGACTTCAAAGCTCAATAGTCAGTAATGGAGTCAGAAACAGAATTAGAGACAAGAGAGTTGATTTCTCTGTTGGGCAATGCTGACTCCATGAAAGGAGAATATCCCTCATGAGATGATTCTGAAATGAGGTTTTGTCCATATTCATTTGCTTTACTTTCCCAGAGGATTAAAGTAGAAAAGTGGAATAGCTCAGCTCTTCTAGTGGCAGAATGGAGTAGCCTGTCTGCTTTGCTTGAGACCCAGAGAAGAGCAGATTGGCTACTTAACTGTTTTCCTTGCCCTTACCATCTTTCATAAGAGATTTATCCCTGGTTTCCAAGGCAATGTGGGACATGCAGCAGTGAGGGACTATATAAGGTTGCTATCAGCTGCCCACATTAGAATTAAAACTTGGCAAATAGAGAAAAGTTTGTAAAAAATGTGAAATTAGGAGTCTTATGATAAATTTAAACTCCTTGCCTATGAAATTTACTTGCAGTGATCCGGGGACAAGAAAGGACCTGTATAATCATCATCATAACCTCCTTCATCCTTCTGCTCAATGCAAGCCATAGATCTTCATCCAGCAGCTGGGCAACAAGTTTATAACTTTTGATTGAGCTGTGTCATAATAATTTAGAGAAGCAGTCATCCTGATTTCAGATTTGAAGAAACAGAGCCTACATTATACCCAGCAATGAAGCCTTCCAAAAGTCAGTCATCTTCACCTCTAATTTGTCTATTTCTAATATAATTAATCCTACACTAATATTACATAGCTAGTCCTGCAAGTGTGTTCTCACTGTGACTTCCATGGGATTTGCACAGGAGCCACTGTTTACTAGATTAAACTTTTAAGAAATACCATGTTGCCTCATCACATTGCATCTCAATTACCATGGCAAGTCTTCCTTTGGCCTTGATAAATGGTGCTGACGAGATACCCTTCTCAGCTCACTGCTTCCATATCTGTTTGCATCTTCCTTTTCTCTGCTGCATCAGACATGAATTGTCTTCACTTTCAAGGTCTTGTAGCTATTCCTTCCTTACCTATCATCAGTCCTTCAGCATCATGAGGTCATCTTCTGCCTCTGACTTGCCCACAATGCCATCTCCACTTCCCACTTGCCACCCTTCCAGACCAAGTACTTTTCTGCTTTCTCCTCTCTGCCTCTCATGCTTAATATGCCAGATCTATTTATCCACCTTCTTCATATTCTTTCTCTAAACTATTTGCTATGATATTTGAGATAAAGAAAATCTTGGGCTGTAGGTATAATGGAATTGTGCCTGTCATCCTTACATTGTCTGCCAGTCAACAGCTGTTCATCATAACATATGTAGATTGTATACTTTAAAGGAGCATTCTAAAATACCACCTGCTATTAAGAATTCCTAATGATAAAATTAGGAAACCTGAATGAGTTTGCCACACTGAAAGGACTGTCCTAGCTAGATGTCTCATTCTATGTTCTCTGTTTTCATTCCCAGCCTATCTGCAGATGAGACATTCATTTCAAAAAGTCTATTTGAAATACTGTTGGTACAGCAAAAAATAATCACAATCCAAGGGGGCAAATATTTTGTCAGAAATTAGCATGTAGAAACATGTACTTAAATAAATCTTGGTTTTATCTGTTAGTCATCTGTCAGCTAATAATAAATTACATTCAGTCCCTCCCTTGTTATAAATACATATTGATTGGTTTTAAACTCTCAACTTCAGAATGAGTTATATCCAGCCATTGCTAAACTGCTCTCTTCACTAACAAAAAAAAGAAAAAAATCCTCAACACCTATTATATTGCATTTAATTAAGACAAGCATCAGCTTTCTGTACCATTATTTGCTTCTGCCAAGTCTCCATGGTATAAAGATTGAGCAGTCACATCTCCTGAATGCTAATCGATCCTTCCTGAATTACAAATTATTACATAAAGTTTAGGAAATGTTTCATTGCCAGTATTATCCTCCAATGCTCACTATAGTTAGACGTTAGGGTTGAGATATGAGCCTGGATTTGACAAGTGTGCAGTAAGTGTTTTTCTAAATTCAAATGTAATATGGGGAAGCACGAAAGCACTGGTTGAATGCTAATTGTGCAGAACCCCTTTACTGCTCACTTACTGGTGTTTACCGAGTGTGATCTCAGAAGTACACTTGAGTAACAGAATGGATGGATACAAGAAAACTGACAGCGGATTTAATAAAGCCACCTTGTAATAACAACCCAGTTATACATGTTTATTATAAATAAAGTGTGTATATAAGAAAACAGGTGTAGTTGTGTATTTACAAACTACCAAAGGTAAAAAATATCTAGAGTGACCACATTGAAGAAGACTGCATAAAAGCCTAAACACTCGTTGTCACTGTGAGAAAGAAGTGAAGACATTTATGATGACACACCCCATTACCAGCTTGCATTGGTGTGCCAAGGAAAACTGTCATGTGATATTTTTCCTTTCAATTTCACTGCACCTACTTTGGATCCTGGGTCTGGGGGTGCTTTGTGAAGACAAAGTAGTGTTATCAGTGAGCTTCTTGATATCCTGCCAAAGAACCGCCAGGCCCATTTTACAGTAAGGAGAAAAGAGTCTCTGAAAACTACAAATGGCCCACATCTACCCAGTGAGAGAATTAGAATGGCCATGATGGCATTCTGGATCATCTAGACCACTGTCCCATCTTTTATAGTGACCAGGAGACGATGCCCTAGAGAATAGTGTAAGAACAAGAAAAGTATGGAGTGATACAGCCTCAGGAGCAGTTGCTCAGGCTTCATCGGCTAGAGGTTAGTGACAGTCAGACATAGAGGATTTTGTATTTCATAGCTTTCAATGGATTTTCTTTGGTTAAGTTCTCCAGGTGACTTTGCTAACCACAGAAACTTTAAGCATCCTCTACATTTTGGAGTAAGGAGTTCCAGAGCTGGATAATAAGCTGTGTTTAAGAATGAATTCTTGCATTTTGAGCTAATGACCTGTTACTTTAATTAGTTTTGTTCTACTACTTAAATATCAGAATGATGGGATGAAGAAGCATCTTTTTGGCTAATTCTTGTTCTTAGTACGTTTCCATGTTTCATGGACTGTGCTTTGAAAGCTAGTGTCTTATTAAACAGAGAGTGTAAAAGGCAGATCTATATTTGTTGAAAGTGTATTGTAATTATTAGGAAGTTTGCAATAAAGATCTATGTGCCAAAATTTGCTAGGTTATGCTTTCATGTGTGTATTATACTTAGGTGTTTATAATCCTTCAACAATTGTTCCTGTCTAATTTTGTGGTCTTGTTTCCTGTTTTCCTTTTGTTCTGATAAAACCTCCTGCCTCACTAATTCCTTCATTTCATTCTCCTATTCTTTTTGTTTCTGTGTTCAAGCATTGTAAGTGCTACAAAAGTTTAATCAATATTCCTTGTTATATTACTTCCAGTTGATGCTTGTACACTTATTTTCCCATCTGCATAGATGATACCCCAAATTAAATTCTCAGTAAACTCTGTGGAAGTGAAAATGTACACAGATGTTTCCCATGAAACCAGTGTTTCATCAGTATTTGCTGCTGCATTTTTTCTTGTCTTTTCTGTATATCTTGATAACAAGCTAACTGAGGCATAGATTCTGACTACTCTCTAAATCTAGTAGACCAATGATAGACCAGTATATATAAAGTATATTAAAAAGTGCAATAGCTAATTTAATCTGGTTTTTTTGTTTGTTTTTTTTGTTTTTTTTCAGCTCCAGAACATTGATGTGAGTTACTGGAACCAGGTAAAACAGTGTGGGCAGGCTTTTTGCTGCTGCTCCTTGGGGGCATATTTGCAGGAAGCTCCTTCTAGTCTTGTGAGTGGTGAGGGCAGATCCTGACTTGAAAATGCTTCATTTCAGCCTTTTTCATCTGAATGAAGGTCTTACCAGGCCTGTTTCTTTCCTGAAAGTGCAAATGGTGGAGTACCTCCAATACCTCCTCTCATTTCAGCTGATAGTTTAGGGAGATAAAAAGCATGGAAAAATGGATTTGCAAATGTTTCTCTTATTTAACAGAAATGAGAATGGAGTGTTGCACATTCAGATAGATTTTTGCTGAACACTTAAGAAAGGCTGTGGTTTGTTTGAAAACTGAATTCTCATTTTGTTTGTGAGGTTTTTTTGCTGTTTAAGCAAGAGCCCACTGTTTGCCATCCACAGGGATTAAATGTTTACCATTTCTACAAGACCCTCTTGTCTCAAGTGAGATCAATAGTGGCTCTGCAATTATTTGTCCATTGATAAAGCCTTCATTTCTTAAATGAAGTACATTTGTCTGAGTCCTGACAATGATAAGGGAGCAGTACTAGTCAGCTGCTGCCTAGTCTAGCATTTAGCTGCACAGGCAGACAAGTGACTGGACATGGGTCAAATGATGTCTAACTTTCTTCCTATTGGCATTTCACTTTACAAACTGCTCTGATGGGAGTTTTGACAAATCATCCTTGCTGAGTTCAGATAATAAAAACTAGCAGGACAAATGGGAAGTTTTGGTAAAGAGAAAACAATTGCTGATTTCAGGCTAAGTGGCCAGTCTGTAAAGCTACCAGATGGTAAAATGAAGAGAACTGTTGCCTTAGAAGACGATGGAAAATATCCCATGTAAGGCTTTAATGTGGTTCTTCAAGTATCATTTAAAATTAGTTATTTAGCAATTTAATTGATTTTAATTTAAAATTAAAAAATTGATCTGAACTGTATTCTGTGATAGGAAGCAAATCAAAGAGTGAGACAAATTTTGGCTCTAGTATAAGAAATATGAAATCCTCTTTGGCTTTAGTGAGGCCAAGATTTCATCCCAGTGGAGCATGCCAATCTATTTCAGCCCCAAAATTAGGGAATTCAACAGCACATGTGGAGTGAGGATTTTATGGGGTTTTGTTTGTGTGTGTGTGTGTGTGTGTTGTGGTTTGGGGGTTTTGTTTGTTTCTTTTGGTTTTGTTCTTTTAATTTCTAATTCTGATTTATGAGAAAGAAAGGAGTTTCCAAACTAATGTCAAATTTAGTAATGAAGGTTCAAAGAGGCTGATAAACAGACACATTTAGGTTTTTTATCTGTAGTGTACCTTGTTTCAAACCAGCAATTAATGAAGTCAAAGAAACCATCTGTATTCCTTTTTTGGCTCACTTTTTGATAATGTGTACTGTGGGCTATACTGTTTATAGGTTATAGAAAAATTAGGTGTATCATTACTCCGGCATTAGGGTAAAAAAAATTGCATTATTCTCCATTTGGCTAGCTTAGGGAAAGCTAGATATGTTTACTCTCATTTAGATGTATTTCAGTAAACAGTTACACAACTGTGTGATCAGCATCTTTCTCAGATGTGCTCTTTCCCATGTTTTGGAAATGAGTTCATAAAGCAGCCTTAAAAGTAGGTTTAACCTTTAAGTCTGTGAAAGATTTCCTTATTCTTTCCCAGTTTTGCAACACGTACCTGGCCACTAACTTTCCATCAGCTGTGTGATTTCAGCTGCTGAATTATCATGGCTCTGTCTTGGTTCTTTCTGCTTAAAAGAAACCTATCAAATGCAACTAAGTAATCAAGAAGTTCCAGGCTTCCATATCTCTTGAGCTACTGAATTTTTATCCACCTATCTTCAGATCATGGACAAAAATATTGGCTGATATACCTGAATTAAATTGTGGTTTGATATGCTGATTACCTTCACTCCCTTAGTTGGAATTAAGGAGAGAATACCTCTATATGTAAAAGCACAGGAAAGATGCCCTAGAAAATAGGCATATTTTGGGGGTTGCAAATATGATGTAAACCTCCCTCAAAGAAAAGCTGGCAAGAATAATTGCTTTTATAATGGGTGTCCTGATTTAGTTTAAAGCAAGCTAATAGCTCAAGGTAATTGAAATAGAGATTGGTAACTGAAATTGCTATTTCTAGGCCACCTAAACAGATTACTTCTTTCTAATAAATCATGCTGGTGGATCCTTTGCAATAGAATGCTTTGGCTTCAGAATTCTAGCTCATCTGCAAATAAAACATTCAGTCAGCATCTAGCATATCATTTGCAGCGAAGATAATATTAGTACAGAGTTAAGATGTGTCCAGCAGAGATCAAGTAGGGCAAGAAGTGACTAGAAGATGGCCTAGCAGTTATTACCAGGCTACACAACCAAAACTGTGAAGGGCAATTTTGATCACAAGAACTATGTCTGTTTGCTTAACTGTAATCTCAGGTGCCAGTTAGACTGGTTGATGTGGTATGCAGTGAGAAGGGAAAGCAACAAAACATTTGTTTTTGTGTAGTAAGGAGGTACACAGCAAGGGAATTGCCTCGGAGGACCATCTCACAGAAAGACTGTGATTCTTTGTGGGAACCCTGATGAAATAGTGTGGTAGATCTGTAGATCATGTAAGTGGATCAGAGTAATGTGATGAAATTTAATTTTAGTCCACACTTCCTATGTCTTGACAGAGTAATTGACTGACCACTGATGGTGTAGTGAAGCTATGAAGGAAGGAGTCTCTGCTGCTGCTGCAAAGCCTTTATGAGTCAAGGCTCGTGTTCTAAAATACAGCTGAGTCCAAATCATGCACATGATGGTTATCTCCAGTGTGACTATGATAATTGTGCTGGTTGTAAAGACTGATTTGTTCTCTGACTTTTTAAACTGTGGGAGCACAAGAGCTGAAGGACTGATTCAGCTCAACCGGTTATCTGCTGAGTCCAGATGGCATGAGGAACCACTGATGGTAGAGAGACAGACAGTCACTGAAGTATGAAGATCCATGGACATGAAAGAAGACTTACGTACAGAGAGGTAAGAACTACCTAGCTGTAAAGTCATTTGCTTTTTATAACTGATGGAGAAAAATTACAAGCTACATAACTCTACATATAGAGTATATATGTAATATAATCCATATATAACTCTGTAAAACTAATCTAAAGAGATGCCACAGTTAGTTAAAAGTCATTACCAAAATAATGTAGCTTATTGAATAATTGCTGAGTCAACTGTACCAATATATAACTGGTAGTGCTGGTCAGGCCCAGACAGACTAGATGGCCCAGTGGAGTAAGGAGCTGAGCTCCTTTGCCTGGTTGTATCACTCACTGGGGTGAGTATATGCAGTTTGACTGCAGGAAGAGTTGTGCACTCCTGGCCACAAAGGCTACAATAAATATGGATCTGTCTAAGCTTCAACAGCATCTTCTTTAATATTGCCATCAACCAAAACCATTTTCTTGTATAAAACCTTTGGAACCTTCAACAAGTAGACAACAATTACTTCTCTCATTAAAATCTAGCAAGCAAAACTGATATGATTTAATTGTGTTTTGAAAAATTATTGTAAGTGCTTTGGGTTTTAAACATTATTTTACTGATAGTTTACTAAGATAATCACTTCTGAAATATTAGGAAAAAAAGGTAAAGACAAAGTTCTTTGCCCTGAAGGATATTTCCATCTTGTGAAGAGACAGACAATATGGTACAGGCATGAATAACAAACAGATTTACAAGGCAGCCTTGTATCTGTAGAGTTATATAAATAAAAAAACAACAACAAAAAAAAACCCAAACAGCTTCTTCTCCTCCATAAATTAATTCTGTGGATTATTGACTTTGTGTTGCCTTTGTGAGGTTTTATGTTAGACATTTATTTTTCTACCAAAGCACTATAGTAAAGAACAGCAGCATAAGGCTTCATTGGTTTGGTTAACACTGGGAAGCAAACATCCTTAGAAACGTGAAAAGGCTGGTATGTCTTGAAGCGCTTTTCATTCCATTAAACATTACAGGGACAGATTTTCAACAAAAGACGGCTGATGGTTTTGAAATACTTTCTTGATTAAGATTTTGATTAACTCCAGTTGTCTGTTGAGATGCCTAAGAGATGTAGTTATGTGTCAAATGTACCTAGATACTTAGGTACAATAATTGCTCCCAGTTATTTATATAGAATTTGATGCTTAGCTAGTTTTTTATATGCAAGCAATGTTATTACAAGACTCCAATTAGCAGCAAAATCAGGGGGGTTTTATAGTAGCATAAATGAGAGAAAAACTGGATAACCTGGGTTAGTATAAGCTTGTAAGTTATTCCTGCCCAACTGCTTCACAGGTTGAAGAGACTACCTGGCAGAATCAGAAGAGCTAAAGGTATAAATATAATTTCTAAGTCAATGCAAAGTACTAGAAGAGCTGATGAAAGTGATCAAACAAAAAGGCCACCTAAATGTGAGAATTTTCCAAATGCAATTCACTTATTTATTTTAAAATATTATTGAACTGAATTAAATTCTCTAAATATTTTATTAGAGGAAAGCTATGGGCTCTTTAGAAGTTTCTATGCCACTGTCTAATGACTAAAACCTACTTATTAGGAATTAGGAAATCTGAATTCTTATTAGTCATTAGATTAATTCATAAAACATTGTTTCTGCAACAGATGGCTTGCTTTTCCTTCTCTGAAGCTAAAACATGGAAAGCAACAAAGCCCTGAATATAACATGTTAATAGTTACCAGAATGTACATACTTAATAACAGTCAATTCTTTTAGCACCATTCTAATTTTAAATGTAATTTTTTTTTATGTGTTCTGTGTCCTATACCTCTGAAGTATTGATCCTATGCTCCCTGTACTTAAAGAGAGCTTTATTTAGAATTTTCCAAAGCAGGTTCAAATTCTATAAACACCACATGGAGGGACATATTTAAGACAGTAACACTATAACTAAAACTGTTCATTTAAGTCTAAATGCAGTAGTATTATAATAACTTGGTTGTAGAATTTAATTCCTTTACCAAAGATTTTTTTAAAAACTGAAGATTAAAGAAAAACATTACTAAATGTCACCACTGCACATATTTCTTTCATTGTTGTTCTTGGCTCAACTGTTCACTCTCTTTGTAGACAAAATACCTTTTGAGTAAACCAGGAGTTTTGGCTATGAACGTATGGCTGGGTCTGACCTTGTTTATGTTTTTAAGTCTCTCCTTTCAACTGTCAGCCAGTAAATAAAAATTCACTTGGCCGAAGTTTATTTAGACCAGATTTATTAAGTCAACAAAGTGCAAACCTGAAACAGAGGACAGGCAGAAAAATCTGTTCCTATAAAGTCAGTAGGAATCCATCTCCCTAAGCCCTTTTTTATTCCTGGCACCAGTGATTTTTCTTGACTGATTCATTGGTGGGCACCGGTTTAACTAATTTGTCTTGCATAGGTATCTTTCCCATTCTACGTCCTCTCCACTAGTACAAAACAATCTTCCCTTTAAAGGTTATTTCCTAGCCAGATCTGTCATAAAGCTATTATCATTAATTTGTACTTTAAGAGTTCCTTTCACTTTTTAAAAACTATTAGATACATTCCTGATTTATGGGTTACAATGTGACAACCATCATATGCAAAGAAGATTATTTATACTTACCACAGATGCCTTTGAAAAAGAGGGATATTTCAACCATATCCTCACCCCATCTGCTTTACATAACTATATTTAATATAATAGAAAAACATGGCAATCTGTATTTCCCACTGTTCTCTAGAATCTCTAATAGATTTTTATCCGGAATATTCAGAAATAGCATACAGGAATACAGACAGCTTATAATTATTAAATTTTATTCTATTCTATTTCCATAGAAACCCACATTTAATCCTTAATACATAATTTTCCTGCAAATGCTATTAAAAAAAAAACCCACAAAAAAAAAACCCCCAAAACCCCTTAGATTATTATGAACCTCATTAAATACATTTCAGGAAAAAATAAGAAAAGCAAAACATTTTAAAAAATTAGTAACACTATTAAGTAAGTAGAACAGAGTATACCTACCTAAACTAAATAGCACCAGGAATTTGAGACATACAAACTCTCGTAGATCAAACTGCAGGGAACGAAGCTTTGCTACCAGTTCTTGTGCATGGCTCATAAGATTGTTGAGGGTGGCTCCAGCTTGGGATGCTATTACAGAATAATCCACCTGTAAAAGAGAATTGCTCTGTCTAGTCATGGCTGCAGAACCACTTTGTACGTGATTGTTTGAAACACTCTAATTAGGATACATCTTGATAAAAGAAACGCTCTCAATTTAATGATGTTATCAAATCAAGATGTTTTTCTATATATAAACTGATTTTATCACAGTGGTATATATTGAAAATACTATTAAACCATGTATCTTACTGCTATGTCACATCTGTGTGAGTGCTGGTTTGTCTGTATTAGCTGTCCCTGTATTAGTTTGTTTTATTAATTTGGCATTCTCATTGTATTTGTGTGATCTTGTGAAGAAAGACTGATGAAGGGAGCTTTGCACCTATACTAGGTGTATTGGTCCAGAGGGATATAACGTTATGCATGGGAAATGGTCCAGTGTCCATAACTTAGCCATCTATTCAAGCCCAGAAATGACAGTGTATTCCCCCAGGAAACAGAGGTATTGTGTGTGTGGTTTCTGTTCTCCTTAGCTACACAAAATCCTGGTATTTGTTGGAGCTGGTTCCAACAGACTTGTTCTGATGAATCCTCCCCTTCTAGCAAAGGAGGAGCAGGCAGGTGCATGACACATGCCAGCTGCACTTGCATCATCCTGAGCAGCAACTGCAGTGCATGAAACTACTTTCTCTGGGGCATAGAAAAAAGCAGGACTGCTCTGGGGGCTGCTGCCCTTGTCATGCTGCTCTCTTTTTCTTGGGGGAGGCTGATCTGTCCATGAGCTTTTCAAAGTGACACTTTTATATAGAGATCCCACAGAAAGCTGGAATTAATACATCATATTAAAAAAGGTAATATTCACAAGCAAAGTATACTTAAAGCCTGTCATTAGCTGACACATCCCTGGATGATTGTTGAAACTTGGGCAACCTCCCCACTGCTTGCACTTTGAAACTTTTCTGGCTAATGCCAGTCCCATTACGGGGATGTTTCCATGCAGATGACTGTACCAGCCTCTGCCACTCTGAAGATGTGCACACTTTGTCATGAGATGTTGACCAGCAGAGAAGAGCCCAGGTGCTGCAGCTTACAGGAGTGCTGTGATGCAAAGGTGAAGGTCAGGGGCTGGAGCCTGGGTGAGCTGGCTCTGAGACAGGGCTGGCAGCTGTGAGACAAGGCAGCTCCAGTGCAGAGACAGCAGCGTGGGTGTAACTGGTGTATCAGGAACTAGGGTGACCTGAGAAACTGCTTCAACTGAAATACCTTCAGCTCTCCCTTGTTTTCACCAGTGTTAGGTATCCCCTACTAGTGCTGCTGTCCCATGGAAATGGCCAGGTGTGTGACTTGCTTCTGTGATGAGCCACTCCTGAATAACTGGCTGAGACCTAAGCAGGTTATTTTAAAATGCCTTTTCTTGCCTGGCTGCTCTAATTACCAACACCTTTCTCTTTTAGGAATCTCCATAACAACAGGAAAACTGCTAACCATACTTCATGCAAGCACACGTAAGTGAAGACTAGCTCTAAACTAAGAGCAAGCACAATGGTAAGTGCACACTTTGGGTTAATGATTTGTTTAATGGTATCAGTGCTCTAATCCTGACTTTAAGGTCTCCCATAAGAAAGTATTTAATGAAGAATGGCCAGGTATCACCAAGGGAAACAGACCAATACTGCAAAATATTGTTTTTTTCCAGGCACTGATTCCTTAAAATCTGTTGGTTTTAAAACAAAACAAAACAACAACAATAAAAAACAAAAAACAAACAAGCAAACAAAAAAAACAAACAAAAAACCACACACAAAAAAAACCCAAAACAAAACAAAACAAAACCAAACCACAAAAAAACCCAAAACCACCAAAAACTGCTAAAAAACATGCATTTCGAAATACATTTTCCGATCCTAAAACTATTGCACAGATTTTGCTCGTTTAAACAGCAGTAAAGCGAGAAAAAAAATCAAACTGAAAGACTTCAAACCTGACAAAGTTTCAGCCAGAAAAGACAGAGAGACTGAAAGGAACTAAAAATATCTTCTCCTAGTGATGGCCTTAATATAATCAATAAGTTACTGATTTTTAATAAGACATTTTATTTATATATACTCTTAGTGCTCACAAGACATTGATTGAAGGCAATGTACAAGAAAAAGGAAGTTACATTTTTTGCATGGATGTTAAGAATAACACGGCTTCAATTCTCCAAAACATTTAAAGTTGTGCTTATGTTTCCATTAAGTCAGTGGATTATGCTTAAGTATCCTGTGAGTTATGTTTTACTGCTCTCTTTTACACCTGGGAAAACTCAAGTAGTGACGATAAATCACCTACTCAGGGCCAAAGAAATCTGTGACCAAAGTAGGATCTGGTCTTTGTAAATCCCATCCAAACCATCTTTCCTAAACTGTTTTCTAGCTCATCTGTTATATCTCACTCTTTCTTTATATACACTTAAACATATTTCTTTATATGTAAGTATGTATACTTTACAATAAAAACAAGTAACATATCTCAAACACTTTTTACCTGACGAGCAGTTTAATATAGTGACATGATTCAGCTACTTCATATTGAGAAACTGGTCACATAAATATCAACTTCCACAACTTAATTTCCCATTTGTAATTGTTAAGGGGAGGGGAAGCTCAAAATCCCTCACTGAGGTTCCAGTTTGTGGAGGAAATTTGCTATTCTCTTCATAATAAGAAGTTAAGATGTCTGGATGTCAAGAATATTTGTGGCCTTAGTGCAGCGATTATGCCATAATGGAAAAACCCAGTAGATGCCTGGATCTCCCACCATCCCTCTACTGGAGAGCTCTCAGGGAACTGGCTACTCTTTCAGGTGCATTTAATATTTGCAGCACCAGCAAATTTGTCTGGGAGGCAAGTCCTCATCTGCCACTCACCAAGAGCAGGCTGTATTAAATTTTTATATTTATTGACATTTCATTACCATAATTGACTGCAGTTGGTTCTCTAGTAGAAGGCACGGGGCTGCCTCCTAAGCAGGAGAATTGGTCCCTTGAGCAGGATTTGCAATTAAAAACAACGCAGAATGGATTTTTTTTTTTAATTGTGTAAATATGATGAGTTGAATTTTCAGCTTTAACTAGAGAATACTGGGTGTGCAGAAGGTTTTTTTTCAAGAGTGAGCAAAATTATGAGTCAGTGGAAAGATGACCCCCAAAGGTGTCAATCAGTTTATACAAAATCAACTGTGCATGAAAAGGCCTCACTTAATGTCTGTTTTGAAAAAGTGGTCACATTACAGAGTATGTTGTCCTGCTTGCTTAGTCTTGTATGCAGGAACTGATACTAAAAGGTCTATTAATTCCTTTTTACCTTCCAATTTGTGATAAAAAAATGCTTTTAAAAGACAAAGATTAAAACTTCCTTGATCTTAAGCAAAATGCTTAATTGCATACTGAAATCTTGGTATTTACCTTATACTGTACCATTATTTTCATTTTTTAAAAACAAATCCAAAACTGAAGTTATTCTTGCTTCTCAATTAATAGTATTACATTTCACAGTTGATTTTCATCTGTAAGGTGTTGACTGGCATTTTTGAAAATAGAAGCTTTGGTGAACCTTCAACATAACCAAATTTGGAAGTGAAATGACAGTCATAAAGTTATGGCTGTACAGACAAATGGAAGTGTGAATTCCTCATGTAGCAGCACAGAGTGCTATCTTGCACAAGGAATATAGTAATGATGAAGTAATGATAGAGACTTAATTGGATTATCTTGGTACCAAAGCAATGCAGACAGAACAGCACTGACTACTTTACAATGATGCCTGTTCTTACCATATATACTGGTGTATATGTGTGTATATATATATATATATACACATATACTAGGCTGTGCTCTGGTATACTATTTGCTAACTGAAGCATCTAAATCTAAAGTTAGATACTCAAAACCTCTGCTCTGCTGACACCTAACTTTGTGTTTTAAGTCCTCAACTCCACCTTCCACCAGACCCTTGGGTGCTAAACTGCCTCTAGGTATGGCCAGGACTACTGAAGTCATGACAATGGTAAATAACTTTGTGTCTGGGTCATGATACAGCTCTTAGATTTATAGACTGTGTGGCTTTAATCTACAGAAGGCAGCAAAACCACAAAATGCTGGATTTCTTCAGAAGGCTGGTGGATGGAGCCACTCAGCTATGGGAAAGTGTGGATCAAGTCTCCTGTCTAAAGAGTGTATGATATAAATAAGTCTATAGCCCTATCTTTCTGAAAGTAAGAACTATCAAATTTCTTCAGGTAAACTCAGTACATCTTCTGCATATCTTCTAATCATGACTATGGGGTATAAAGAGGGGGACCTTTATCTTGGTTGGAGAGGGAGGGATTTGCTAGGTGCTTAACTCTAGGGGGGAGCTTCCAGCTGGGAATCCCAAGTAGAAAAATGTGTATAAGTCCCTTGGAAAGGCAGCATACATGCCATCTCTCTGAGGAAAGAGCATGATCCAGATATGCTCCTAGAGCATTTCTCAAGGCTACCTTGTAAAGCTGCCATCTAGTTTGCTGCTGGCCTTCCCTGCTCCCCGCGTTGCAGAGGTAAGAGCTGGGCAGATGAGAGTGCAGGCTCTGCAAGAGGGTAGGACAGTACAGAGGCACTAGCAGCAAAGGAGAACAAATAGAAAAGATAATAGTATTAGTAAGAGGGTCATAACTTAAATGGGACTGCAGAAAGACATGGCAATACCATGTATTTTTTCTAAATCCTTTTCTTGGTACAGTTGAGAGTGACTTAAAAGTCAAAATCCCTTTAATGTCTGTGAAATTATGTTAGGCTAGTGCTGAATGTTTATGAAAACACTACTTTAAAGGAATATATCATAGTAAAGTACTTGGAGCTTAGCAGCATTTAGATATTCATCTATCAAATAATTTCTTAACCGATAAACAGAAAAATAAGAAATATGGAAGTGACTCCCCTGATTCTGCAGTTTTTTTCTTACACGAAGGTCTCATTTAACACAGTGAGATATTGTTCAAGGCAGAACAAAAGACAAAACTTCTTTACAATGTGAAACTATACCCTGGGCTAAATAAATGGTGAGGCTGAAGGCCAGAAATACTGGAAGCACTTGTGCTTTTTTGTTTTGCAAATGATTTATCATTGTAATGAATGATTTTTAAAGTCAAATCCCTGGCTTCACTGGACTCAGACAGAAACCTTCTGGTGGAGTCAAGTGGTGGCCTGTGATATTGACTCCACTCTAGGTTCCATTTTGTGGGCATAAGATTTAATAGTGGAATCAGGTTTCTTCCTTCTAAAATTAAATCGTGTTTGATTTCTAGGATATGACAGTGGGGTTATATGGCACATGGAAATGTGTGGAACTGTACCATCCCTTTTCAATGCTTCAGCAAACTTGAAACATTCTCCAGATTATAGGATTAGAGTGATTTTACTTGTTAATCACTGTTACCAGTGATTAACCAGTGATTAACTGTTACTAGACTATTACTGAATGCTATTTCTTTCAGAGAGAACAGGAATTGTATGATAAAGGCATAAAGCCCCTGCCCTGGCTGTATACAGTACCTGTATAATGAACAAATATTCTAACAGACTAAGGTAGCTCAAATTAGTGAAAGATTTATTCCATATTTAATTTAGCAAATTAGATCACTGTATGTTTGAAGTATGACAGCAAAGGAGTTGGTAGGTTCCTACATGCAGCAAAGGGAGTGTCCTATTCCTCTTTGCTCTGCTCTATGCAACTCTGGCCAGCTTAGCTGACTGCTACTGATGGGGAGCTGCTCTGCCACTGCTGCCTCCTCCGTTACAAACTGCACTGAAAGCCTGGGGAGTTGCCTGCAATGGTCTGCTCTGGATTTTGAAGTCCTGAGCCTACTGAGAGCCTGCGAGTTGGCTCTAGGCTATGGCTGTTTGGGTGGATGAGCCATTCAGAAGGATACATTCAGCACAGTATAGAGCAAGCAAGTTCATTTACTATCACAACCACAATTACTCTTCCACCGTTTCCTGAAACATATTTCAGTGGCAACTACAGTGGTTATTAAACTCATCTGAGCTTTTTATGGAATTTTTTCATTAAAAACATTTAAAGCAGTATTTGTGTTACATTTCTAAGCAAATGAACATGGAAAAACACTTTGAAGAGGCAGCTATATACAAGAATTGAGGAGGACTCAGCACAGACAAAGCCAGAAAATATGCTTATATCAGGCTTGGGTATATTAATTAAAATTGTGATGATTTATACAGCGTCAGATACTTGTCATTTTAACATGATACACAATAATAGAAGATTATGAATTAAGTTTCCAGTAGACCTTTCCCCTAGGATGATGTTATTCTGCTTGCTAATTAGCTATAATATGCAAATAATAACACTCCAAAGTACTGCATTTACTGTGTGTAACTTAGTTTCATAAAAGCTAGTATATCAAGATCGGAAAAATTCTATGCCTTGTAGTTGATCATATGTAGATTCATCTTTAGTAGACATAATTATAAAACACATAGTAATAAAAGTATTGTTAAGTTTCATGCAGATAACTATTTTAATCAGTGCCATTAAATTTTCCACTCTAGTAATGGTGACTATTGTGTTTTTCAGTTATTAATACAAAGAAGTTATGTGCAGACTATAGCTAACCTAGAGTACAATAGAATCCATTTCTTTACCAAAGTCTTGCAGTGCACTTTGGGGTTTATACAGAGATGAGATGGAATCAGTGCTAAGTTTGACTACCCTTAAACTACAATGGAAGACAGTGGATATTTTTTGTGAATGTTTAGGACAAGGACTGTGCTAATTCATACTATTTCTTTGGGAGCTTTTAACCATGTAAGTTCATTTCCCCTTATTACCCTCTTACCTTACACAAATTTCTACTCTATTATTTTAAATCATTTTCTATAGATGGAAGACTTGATGTGCTCAGTCTGAATCCCACCAGTATCATTACTCCAGTAGGTGGCTGGGACAAAGTGATGCAATGCTTTCTTCTTTGATTTGGGTCTCTGACTGACTTGTCTCTCATGTTGGGCAAGCTCAAAATCCAATATGGAACTTTACATGAATTTCTATGAATGTATTCAAGTTCACTATTATGAGACTTGTATGGGGGACTAGCAGCCTTGAAGAAGTGCTGCCAGATTCCAGGCAAAGAGCTTTTGCTCTCACTATGGGAGCAATGTGTACAGAATACAAAAAAAAAAAGTTTCCTATGAACTCAACAGAGTTAGCATGTAGGAAGTTGAACAGTTCTGGCATGCAGGGATTCATGTTGGGTGCCCTCTCCATGACTTTTTACTGGAACTAGAATTTTAGACTTATAACCGTAGGGCTATGACAGTTTCATGGCAACATAGCAAAGCAAATGTAAATTGGGATCAGTTTGTTCACGGGTGTGTCCATAGCTACTTGGAAGGCTCAGAACATTTAATGAATATTTGGACAAACCTGAATTGGGCATTTCATGATTATAACTGAATTTTCATGTATTTTACCTACTTTAACTGAGAACATCTAGTTCAGCACCAAAAAGCAGCTAGCACTTTTAACAACTAGCACAGCCTTGCTTTCTTTTCCTTTAGGCAGAAAACATTAGAGAGAGTAACTGTGCAAGTTTTTATACAGGAGAATAAATACTACACTGAGCAGCTAAATAATGATTACTTGACTTCATTCATATCCAGCTTGAATCAAATCCTATGTTTGTTTGCCTGTGTAAGGACTTCTAGATTTGGCCCCCAAATGCCAATACTTCTTTTCTGCCAGCAACAGCTATGAAGCCTCACTGACTGCAACCACAAATCTAATTGAAATAAATAAATAAATAAATAAGCTAAAAATTACTAATTTCCAAGAACATTAGAAGTAATCTTTCGCTTTGATATCCATTAACTTTCTGTACCTATGACTAGCATATGTATTTCTTGTCATTTCTTAGGATCAACAAAAGAGCCTATTTCCTTCTCTATGTTTTTTTTGCCAGCTCCTTTCTCTTGTCCCTCAAAGATACTCCGTCCTCTAACACTCTTGTAACTTTGTGCAACAGTCATACTTCTGCAAGGCTGGTCTTTGTGATACAGTGATCTGTACCCCACAGTCTGAAAGTTCAGCTGCCTCTTCAGTGACAAGGTGATCTTTTCTTGAACTTGCAAGTTCCCTGGACAGATTCTCCAAAGGCCTCAGCAAACACAGCTACATTGGGATAGTTGAAGTGGGTAAGTCTAACAGACATTCCATTGCCTCAGAAAATTCCCCAAGCCACACATCACTGCCTTTCAATAAGGTACAGCTGAAAGATCTACAAAGTATACTGTCTAGGGAGAGGTTCAAGTCACAAAATTCTGGTCTGAATTGAAGTTAAATTTTTATTTGCTTCAAAACATGACACTGTCAAGACCTTGCTTATCTCTCATGTCCTTTGCTGGTGCTGTGCTTTAGAATATAACTCCAGGTGGAAAGATGTGTGTGTGATGACTTTTAACTAAATCCACAGTTTCTACAATCTCAACAAAATCTGAGATTTAGGAATGTTTTTGGACAGCCTTTTTAATCTGAAAAACTTTGACCAAACTCAGCAGAGGGGAGCTTTGGCAGCAATGAGTAGAGTGTAGCTATGAACAAAATGAGCAGCTTCTGTCTGGGCAACTGAGGCCACAATTCATGTGTTGTGTGTTGACTGCTGCATGAAAATGCATGAACAATGATATTCTGTGCAGGGCTTTAGTATCTACCCTGCATGTTCTCGATCTTGGAGCTGGCAGTGTATTGCTGGTGTAGAAGATGCAAAAGGAAAGTGCTCAAGTTGGAGGAATTGTTCTATAATTAGAAATGGCCTGTTAAAATTACATTCCACATGGCAAGCCTACAAAACTTGGCATGTGGAGTGCATATTGGCAATGATTTACAATTAACCACCACATTACAAATCACTCCTTCGCTGTTTTCTATTATGAAATTTGGAGAGTTGTAAAATGCATTTGTGCTACTTTATTTTCTTTTGAAATGGTAATTGCTACTGCTGAGGGGCAGTACTTAGTGCAGAAAATGAAGTGTGCAGCACAGGGAGGAACTTGTTTCTGAGGAACTGCTGAGGAATTGTAATGATCTGAAAAAAGTGCTTTCTTGAAACACAAATGCACAAAAGAGCTTCATTTATGAAACTCCAACCAAATAAATAACAAAATAAAATAAAACAGTCTTTTTTTTTTTTTTTTTTTTTTTTTTTCTTGTGGAAGGGCCAATGTTTAATTTTTTTTTTCTGACTTTCTTTTTTCCCCCTCAAAGTGGGAACATTGGATTGACCTTGGGTAAA
>JANHGN010007493.1:14840-35704 GCA_024605025.1 Megaceryle maxima | reverse complement strand
TTCTTTCCTCTCTTTCTTTCTTTCTTGTACATAATAAATTGTCTGATCAGACATATAAGGGCTGTTTGCCACATATTTTTTATCTTTATTTTAGCAGTGGTGCTGATATTATTTTCTATCTCTGTTTTTTTTGTTTGTTTGTTTGCTTGTGGTTTTTTGTTTTGTTTTGGTTTGGTTTGGTTTGGTTTGGTTTGGTTTTCTACCTTTTCACTCTTACATGGCTATTCCACTCTACAGTAATTGGCACCATGAATTTCATAGTATTGCTCTGTGTATTTATTTTTTTTTTGTCTGTTTGGGTTTTGTTGTTTTGGGGCTTGATTTTTGTTTGTTTTAAGGGAACTATTTCCCATGTTGTTATTTTAGTGCTATTTCAGCAAGTTTTCAGTGAATTCTCACTCTATAAAGTCAGCTTTTTTTCAGGAGTAAAACACATCATCTTCCCTGAGCTCCTGAATTGCCCTGTTGTTTGTCTTCAAATTAAGTTGCCAGCAAAATATAAAATCACAGCAGGAAACAAATAAATGATCATGGTTTTTATTGTATGAAGCTATAGGAAAAAGTGGAAAACACTGCTAAAAACCCATCCATTATCCAAACAACCTGTTTTGAGGGTGGAAGGAGATTAAATATTTGTATCTGGATAGAAGCAATTGGTCTGTTTATTCTCCAGTCCTTGTGCACATCTAAGTTTCAGGTCTTGAACCTACTCTTACTAAAAATCCTTAAAGCAGAAAACTGTTCCCTAATAAAATACTCATATTCTAATTTTTAGGGAAGTGTATTCTCTACAGACTGCTGCTTTGTACTACATAGAATCACAGTAGTATAGAATGGTTGAGGTTAACTTGATTTGGCTAACATGGCACCTTCATTTTTTTTATAAAAGACAAAGCTTCATAGGAATGTTTCCTCTTTCCTATCTCTAATGAGAAGTTTTTATTTAGAGACAAAACAGAATAAATTCCCATATGGGACCTACAAGTTGTTTTGAAAATATGAGGGATGCTGGATTTCTTAATGCTTTTGGACAGAGAAAGAAGACTGCCTGTCTTGCCTTTGGGGTCTTTAAGCTTTGTAGCACAATACAGATTGAACAGGTAGAAAAATTTGTTTGGTTTTGTTATAGAAATATCTTTTGGTTTTCTTCATCCAGATTTTTATTTCATCTTCCCCAGGAGAAAAGTGATCAGACTACTTTACTTCCTACAGGTAAATAACTATGTGTCTACACTGTACTTTGACACCAACACTAGCCTATGGCTGAGTGAAAAGAACAGCAAAAAGTGTGAAAAAAGAATTTCTCATGTGCTAGAGGATTTTTCAGGATTCAGTCCATTGCTTGTAAAAGATCTATTCCTTTCCACTCCAGAGCTTGTTTTGCAGTCTCTGAAGAAAACTACCTTTCTTTCTTTCAAAGAGCTTTTCAAGAAGCTGAACAAATAAAGTCTGTACTATGTTACAGTGCTGCTAATTTTTAGTAAGGCCAGGTTCAGGCAAAATTTGGGAAAACAATGCTTAAAACCATAGTTCTCAGATTTTGTCCTGTGTTTTTTTCTTAAGAATTTACAGTGATTTCTTTTTATGTTACTACTAAAGTATGCTATAAGTCAGAGATCTATTAGCTTTACTTCCTAGCAGGGAATTGAGTTTTCTTGGATGAATAAAATTTGGAACTTATGATAAGGCCATGAATCATCCAAGGCTACACAATCTAACCTGAACATCTCGACATTAAACTGTATAATTTTATAATCCTCAAAAAAACCCCCTATTGTTAGTTATCTTTAGTAAAGGACAAAAATAAAGTTATGATAATTGGGAAAGAAGCAAATGAAAGGATTACTGTATCTACTGATTTTTTTATTATTATTTTTATTTTTTTCCCTTAAATAATTCAAATTAACATTACCATCATCTACATCCTTCTGGCCTCACATGCCATGTTACATTAATGAAATTCACTAAATTGATGCAATACTCTGACAATAACAGCTTGAGAGATCAGTTGTGATAGTAATAATAACAGCAACAATAGCTTCCTTCTTCAACTAACTAGTAATATTAATCCTGTGACTCATCATTCATCATATTGGAACAGCAGAAAAAAAATCTTCACAACCTTAATGTCATCATTCAGCCGTAGGAGAAAACCAGTAATTTTAGATAATGGGAAACTGTTATTTTATTTTTCTTCCCCGTGACCATATCTCTGATCTCCTTAACTTTCTCCAAAGATCTTAAGTTAACATTTTTATATTGGACTTTCACATCTACAAGTGATGTTAATTTGCTTAAATCAAAATAATGTTTGAATAGTTTCAATCAGATCTCTGAACTAATCTATCACTTGTCAATATTGATGAAAAGCTAAATTATGTAAAAAGCAAGTAGCACTTATATATTGATGTTACAGGTCTGTCACTGAAACATTTTATGAATTTTAAAAGTATTATAATCATCTGTGCATTTATCTCAGAAATACTTATATTTTTACTCTTAATATTTGTTGTTCTCTAAAATTATGTCAGAGGTTAAAACAGACAACTTCCATGATTTGAAAATGAAAACTGTATCTTTGTTTTACAATAATACAACATATTACATATAATCTAAATTGAGGATTTGAATTTAAATAGACTGGATTTGAACCTTGTTTCTGTGGAACTAATTAGTGATATCCCCAGAATTTTAATATTCATTCACAGAATATCCTTCATACAGCCATATAAAATAGTATAAGAAGTCATATGTAAATTGAGCAACTACAAGGTCTTTATACTCCTGCTGTTCACTGAATTCTTCAAATCAGAAGAAAAGAAGCAAACAATCCCAATGTTTTAGCTTTTGAAGAAAGCCAAGTATTCTAGATGATCCTCCTTCTGATTTTATCTGTTTAAAATATTTGGTAGGAAAACGCAATTCAAAGATAAGGAAAATTCTTAGTGATATTACCAAACTTATTGCTTCTATTTCTGTCTTTTACCTGAGGAAGAATCATTGTAAAAGGTGAGGAACCTTTGTAGGTTGTAAGGAGAAAATGTTCTCCCATTGTTCTGCTAGCCAAATAATGTAGAAGTGTCCTGTAAGCAATATAAACCCAGAAATCATTCTTATTAAATTCTCTAAGGAATCCATTCTGTGTTATTTCTTATGAAATATTTACTAGCATATTGTCAAATTGAACATCATGTGGCTTGAGCAATGACACTTTCATCACTTCCCTTGGGAATTCAAAGATTAATAATAGATCTCATCAGTATGATATCTTTCTTCACCATTTTCTTTGCACACAGCTACTTTTCATCATGAATACATCTCTGTGAATGTCTTGTGTTAAAGTATTTAATATTCTTCTGCAAAAGCAATCCAAATCTGTCTTGGATTTCTACTGCTGATTTGATCCATTTTACATTGCAAGGTAGTAGCATTATATAATTGAAGCTTCACTACTCTTCCTCAAGGAAGAAAATCAGAAGAAACTTCACTGAAGCAGATAAAGTAGATACCTTGTACTGATTAGAGCTACAAATGTCACCACCTATTGCTTTCTATGAAAAGATATCTTTGCAACTGAGTCTGTAATAATTAAAATTTTCTGAATGAATTGGTTAAACACATTCCCCATCATCTTCTTTCTCATTCCAAACTGATGGAATTTTTCCAAAGTCTTGGGAAGGAACAACAGTAAGTAGAAACCAGCAGTTTGAAAGAACATGATTTCCTCATTTTGCTTGTTTATTTGTTTTCTATCCTGAAATCAACATGAAGTAATTGCTAACATAGTGTATTTCTGGTTACAAAAGAAATGTCTTCCAAATAAATGACAATAACTTCTAGCTTATAGAATCATATAATAGTCTGGGTTGGAAGTGGCCTTAAAGATCATCAAGTTTCAATCTCCTTGCCATGGTCAGGTGCACCTCCCACTAGACCAGATTGCTCAAAGCCCCATACAAGTCAGCATTGAACACTACCAGGGAGGAGACATCCACAACCTCTCTGGGCAACCTGTTTCTGTATCTCACCATCCTCATAGTGAAGAACCTCTTCCTAATTTTTAATCTAAATCTACCCTCTTGGAGTTTGTAGCCATTACCCCTTGTCCTATCACTACAAGGCGTGGTAAAAAGTCCCCCTCCAGCTTTCTTGTGGGCCCCCTTCAGAGATTGAAAGGCTGTAATAATGTCTTCCCAGAGCCTTCTCTTCTCCAGAGTGAACAACCGCAAATAAATTATTTGTGCTTTAGAAAGAGTATTCACTAGGGGTTTACTACTATCCCCAGTAAACTGAAAATATTTTAATATAAAATCATAGAATCATAGCATGGTAGAGGTTGGAAGTGACCTCTGGAGATCATTGAGTCCAACCCCACTGCCAGAGCAGGATCACCTAGGGCAAGCCACACAGGAACATATCCAGGCAGGTTTTGAATGTCTCCAGAGAAGGAGACTCTACAACCTCTTTGGGCAGCCTGTTCCAATGCAGAAGTCCGGGGCAGTTCAGCAGAAGAAGCAAAAAATATTAACTGCTCATACAGCATTGAACAGTATTATGTAGCATACTTATATAACACCCAAAAGTAGTATTTTTTTTAGTTGCTTTTCTTTTATTTTCTTTTTGTTTTGTCTTATTAAATATATACTTTCATCACAAATTTCCTGACACAGCATGTTTTTTGTTTATTATTTAATCATGCTATGTATCATCTTTTTTAATAATCTTTATGTAAGAAAAGTGTCAGGTAAGGGTATCACGTAAAGGTATAAGCTGCTTGTTGAAAACATGCAGTTTCTCCTAATAAAATACTACTCTTAAATTGTACTTACCTGACATTCTTTTTTTCTTATTTTTATCTTTCACACTGTCATGTATGTTAGAGATCATCCTGTTACATATCCCCAAAATATGTGCAAAAACAGGTCTCCTATTTTGTCATGATTCATACTTGCTGTTTGTTCACAGTGTAAAGGTGATTAGGCATTGGATGAGCAATACAAGGAAAGAAGTGTCAATCTTTCCAATCTGTTTCCACTCCAGCAAACCCTTTCTAATACATATGGCTAGTCATGCTTGCAGGAACAGTAATTTCTGTGCAACATACTTTATCCCACAGCAGACAAGTAGTAAGATGAAGTCATCACCTGAGAATCAATAGCAACCTTGAGAGGAGAGCATAGTGAAAACCTGTGTTTTCTATAAAAATTCTGAACGACATGTAGACAACTGCTCTGTATGGAAGAGATGAGCATTTGGATGTACTGTAAGCAAGGATGATATCAAGCAGTCTGAAAACACTTCTTTTTATAAATTCAGAGAATGGATCCCTGGAATGGAGTTGTGACTTTTTGAATGTATTTTTGCCAAACTGAATCTATTTGAAAACAGACATTTTCCTGGCAAAATTTTCCTTGTGCTTGTCTATTATGGATTTCTTCTCTTACATAATTTTTTTTGTCTCACAAACAGGTTCCCGTTTAAATTATATTTTAATTTTTCAACACAGAAACTAGTCTAAGCTTCCATATTGCCTTGTGACTATTATGGGTCATGCATCTACAGTTGGAACATTTGGATGAAATGCAAAAAGAAAGCCTGTATTAGGGAAGAAAAATACATTTACAATTGGTTTAGACTAAAAAGTGGAAACAGCATTAGTTGGACTGGTTAAACATGGAAGAAATGGCTAGGAGTCAAACATGGGGAAAATCATGGTCAAACCACAACAGAATGTGCTTCATCCAGATCCCAGAGAAGAGCCCTGGAAAGCTGAGTTATATGGACAACAAACAGCTGTGCTTTTTTTTTTTTTTCCTACTACTAAAATGGACTTCATCAAGAAGCCAGTGTATTTTCCAGCTGTGTGGGTTGTTGTCCATTCTGGAAGTGTGAAGGTTTCCAGTGTATCTTGTCTTATGTGTGCCAGCCTCATAGACACACATGTAAAAGAATATATCAAAAGGCACTGAAGAGGAATGTTCAGGAAATAGAATCCAATCGTGTTTTTGTGGTCTGCTGCACTGAAGCTACAGTTAACTGTATTGTATGTTCTTCTGCACAACTGTTGAGAACAAGTGGTAAATGGGAGAGAAATTCTTCAGCTTCAGACACTTAAATGTAGTTGCTTGTAATATTGTATATAGATTATATTTCTACAGTATTGTCTAGTCCATAGATGGTTGAATTTGCAGTACTATTTATCCTAAAGTAGAAGCATCCTGGTCGGCTAAGGAGCTTTTTAGCCTTCAGTGATAGTATTGCCTAGACTTTTGATTATAACAACACATTACAGAGCCATCTTACCTGTAAATTTAGGTTCCAACAGCCTGGCTCTGAGTCTCATCCTTGGTGTCCATGTTTATGTGGAACCACTCTCCCAGTAGCTCAGAACAACCCAAGTATTGCCAACATTTATATTAAATAGGAAGTCATAGTTCTATCTCAGCAGCATACCTTAAAATGAGATTATTTTTTACTGTATCATAGGGGCAATGTATTTATATATTATTTTGTCTCCATTTCATTTCTCTCTCTTTTTTTTTTTTCTTTAATTCCCAACTGAAATATTTACTTACTCTGGTTTAATCCCTATTTCACACTGCTTCCCCTTTTAGTTCTGTTTCTTCATCTAATTAACATTTTGCATATCTTAATTTCTTTCCTGGATTTAAGCAATTTAGTCTTATTAGCACTTCAAAAATCAGAGTGAGAATTTTAAGCAGATTGCTTAATTATGTGAGTAGTTAATTTGCCATTACGTAGAAATTCAGAGGTAGTAAGCAGTCTTTAACCTTTTAAAATTTCATAGGAAGATTACAGTATGAAAGAATTCAAAACTTTTTTTATTACTAATTGTTCTTACACTGTTTTGAAATGAGCTATACGGAGGAGATAATATATTTTAACACTTTTTTTTATCAAAGCTTTCTATAAAACTAGCAATACACCACAGGTCCCTCAACACTTTATCTCTTCATCTAATACACTCTCAAATCATAGCTATCTATCAGTCTTAGCTAGAAAAGTGAGAATATAAGGATGTTCCAACTTGATTCATAACCTTGGCAATATCTTTTTTATATCCACTGGGAAAAACCTTGTCAAATGTCTAAACTAAATCTGTATAACAAATTACAGATAGTGTTTTGTCTTCTTCTTTTAGAGTTTTTACTTTGTAGTTGACTGATTTTAATTTCACAAGGAGATTGCGATAAGGTCCTGGGCATCCAGATACAAGTTCTTTCATCTTTCAAAGGAATAATATGTAAGTGTACCTACCAAGAAAAAAGTGGCAGAGGTGACTTTAGAGGCTTTGTTCCTGTATATTAACCCATCCAATCTGGTGTTGTAAGCCCTGTTTTTTTGTTGTTTTTTTTTTTTTTCCTACAGAAGCAACTCAGAAAGGGAAAATGAGAGGGAGAAGAGACAATTCTAATCTAAACCAAAAATACTTTGTTAAATTAGAGTCCAATATATTTAAGGTATTTAAATTACAGGGCTTCTTAGACTTGTGCTGTCTGAAGACTAGACTGTGGATGGATGTAGCTACATCTCACCGTAATTAATGGGAATAGATGACAACACAGCTTAAAAATGTTTGTCCAATCACTCTGACTCATTAAAAAAGTGCCATTCAAAATCCAGCTGGAGTACAAGCCACTGTGTCTCCAATTCATCCTCCCTTCTCCTGGTTCTTACAACTCTTTTTTTACTCTGTACTCTGTTCAGTTTTCTCTGAGACAGATTTTGAATAAGCACTGTTTACAGCCTGATGTATTAAGACACAATTTGTGCACGTTTCTTTTTAAGAAGGCGGAATGATTCAACACCATCTTCATAAGTTATGTGGCAAGGATAAGAATCTCTGAGGGAAGGGACTACAATGGAAGAAGGACAAGCCCCTTCCCCAAAGTTATTCATCCCCACTAAGGCAAGAAAACTGAAAATTCCAGCTGATAAAGTAATTGAGTACGAAGAGTTTGAATAATATACTTTTCTGCAGGTTATTTAATCTAAATAGCTGGCATCTGGAGAGACTGAAACTATTTATGAACAGATTCAGTGAAAAAAAAAGTATTTTATTTTAATTGAATGTTTTTTATCAATATTTTCAAAGTGAAATATTTATATTGGAGTTTTTTTGAAACATCTTTTTACATGTTGAAAAAATTTTAAATAACAAAATAATGTCTTCCTTTCACCCTATACAAGGAGAAACATTTGCCCTTATCTAGGGCAAATGCAATGCTTGATTTGACCTTTGGTACTTCTGTGAAAATTAACACAGATATGTTTCTAATCATCCCACTTTTTCCTCTTTTCAATCTAATTAAAAAAAATCAGTGCGACAACCAATGAATCAGTTTTTTGTACATCTCTGCTTAGGATTCTAAGTCCCAATGAGTTTCAATGAGTCTTTTTGTTTTATACTGTCCCACTGAAGTCAGTGGGTGCAGGATGAATCCCTTTATCCCTCATACACTTTGTAAATTGCATGAGTCACACACCATGCGTCCAGGGAACTGAGGCTATCAGCCAGAATTGTCAGGACTGAAGCCAACATTGCTTTGTTGATGTGCTCATAGGAAGAGCCATAGAAGAATGCAAATTAGTCCATGCCCTTTGCTGAAATGAAAAGCACTACTTAATATTTCTACATGCCTCAGTTTGAGACAAACATCCCTAAAAATCTGCCACAATCTAATTTCCTAGACTGTGTTTACAATGACTGTAAAATCCACTTCAGTGGAAGTTCTGTTTTATTTTTATTAGCATCTTTAGCAGATAAACCAAATATTTCTTATTCTGTATATGTGTATGGCAGCTTTGATATACATATTCATGTAACACCTTCATTGGTTTCCAATTATTTTATAGATAACTTCTAATAATTCTTGATAAATAAAACACACTCACACACACACAAACCCACTTATCAATGTATTAGACTTGAAATTTATAATACTTGACAGGTGTTATTGCAGTGCTTATTAAAGTATTACTGTAAACACATAGAACTGCATCACAGCTGCTCATCTCCTTCAAGATATATTCAACCTCTCCTTGTGTGGATAGAATACCTTTGACCTTTGAAAACAAAGCACTTGACTGTAAAAATTATAGTGCTGCAGATATTACTACTATAGACATATTTGGAAATAAAAAAAAAAAAGAAGAAGAAATAAAAAATTTTGAGATCAAACTTGTGTAATCACAAGGAATAATTTAACAAGAACACGACCTGTTTATACAAGGTTCAGTTTCCATGTACTATATTTCAGCAAACTATCAAGAGAGGAACACTTCTGTATAATAAGCATCTCCATTGCCATGGAACACTTTCCTTAACTCTGTTGCATCAAAAATGAGCCTGTTAGTGACAGAGGAGATTTATACTTAGTGCTTAGAATTAATCGAGCTCTGAGCTGGATGAACTGGTCCACAAATTCTTTGGGCAGGCCACCAGAGTGCAGAGGACAATGTATATAATGGAACTTTCTGAAATTACTTCAGGTCCAGATATATTCTCTTGTCTCTTCACACTTATGAACTACAAAAGGGAGGGTTTGAAGCCTGCTGGCAAGTTAGCATGCCAAGAGTCATGAGTGCCAAATAATGACGAAGTTACATGGGCATCTTGCTTTTGCATTTAGAATTACCTGTTTCTCAAAGCTAATTATTTATCCCTTCCAGCTCTATAAAACTGGCAGATCACAAACTCCTGTAATAAAATACTTCATTAATCTCTTTAAGCTAATTAAAGAGAAAAATGACAAGTAAATAAAGAAGTTGGAGGAAATTCCTTTCTTCCTGCATTTCACTCCAATTTTATACCTCTGCTAGTGACACATATTAGAACATGCGATCAACATTTTTCAGCGAGACAAGAAGATGCTGTCAGGACCTGCCTTCTTAGTGCCAGCCTTCTGCTCTGCCTTCACTGCATAAGAAAAGTAGAATTAAATTAAATATGGCTTGCAAATTTTCAAAGACATTATTTCATTCTTTAACCATCATCTCTTAGGCCCAGTGAATCCTCCAAGGGTCTAAGAGGAGGCTCACTGTGCCTGCCACTAGTGAGACAGCTAAAGATACTTCATGACAACCCTCCTTTGGGGTAGGTAAATTAATATTGTCAGTGTTTATTTACATTCGGTTCCCTTCATTATTTAAAATCTTCTTTTTCAGTAACAGATGTAGAAAAATAGATGCATGTAAAAAAATAGATGCTTCTGACAGACTGGTTTCCACTAGATAGTTAGAGAAACATGAACCATATGCAGGCCCAGAAATAGTCAACCCCATTTTGTCATGAACCCCTGTTGCAGAATGGGTGATTCTTTGCATAGGGAAATTTTGACATCTGATGTAGTGCCAGTTCTTAATCAGCCCTTCACTGAAATTTGGGGTTTTTTAAATTTTTTTTTAACACTTCTTTAAGTCTAATGAACAAGTACAAACATACAATATACTCATTATAAATAACAGTTCTGTCCTGTTTTCCATTGAAATATCTATTTTAAAGCCAAAGTAAAGGTATTATATCCAAAGTTTGGCTTATGAGTAAGAAACGGCTATGTGAGAGAAAGGAGCACTGACAGAAAATTCTAGTGATTTCTTTATGAAAAGTTATAATGCATTTCTGAGATAAGAGTTTAGCTTGAGAGCTTCATGTAGTTCTAATCAATAAATAGTATGCATAAGGAAGTGAGTTTTGTAATAACAACTTGATGAAACTTTCTGCTTTTGAAAAAGAGAACATTAGATGATTGTCTCCAGTGATCAAATACAAATGAAAATTTCTTTCAAAGGCATGCATAAAATAATCTAAATTTGAAAAATGCTATTCTATGTCCAAGAGTTATTGTTGCACTTCTTGCCTAGATACAGGTCTTGGTCAACAGGCACTTTGCAAACTTCCTAGATTCATACACAAATTCTGTGCATACCCAGAAATCAGACTGTAAGGGATATATAGAAACCAGGAGTCTGCTGGAGGTAGCTGTGGTATTTACCTGGAGTTGCGGCCTTAGTATTTCTGTGAAACTTAAAATAACCCCAAACATCAACAAAAAATTCTATCTCAAGTCATGATGTAAAATAAGGAAATAGTAAAGAAACTAAAAAGGAAAGAAATGAAAGAAAAACATAAGCATTTAAAACAATGCAAGAAATATTTGAGAATCAAACTTTTCACACATCTTAAACGTAAATTTTTGAGAATAATTACATTACCTTTAGGCTGCTATACAAAGTATTTTGCAAGAACCATCAGAAAAGAAATGAGAGATTAAATTGTGCAATTGATTTATAACATGCCTAGATATAAACAGAAGAAACAGAGGAGGAAAAAGAACAACAAAAAAACCCAACATAACTTTGGAAAGAAATCTTAATGGATTTAACACTCATGAAATGTAATTTTAAAATCCTGTATCGTGAAAAGGGAAAGCATTATGGACCTAGAATCAAATCAGTAAACTGTGCAACATATTTGTTACTAAATGAAGATGGTAACAAATACATTAAAGAAAAATGAAACTAAGAAAAGCACTCTAGCAAAAGAGTATAGTAAACTTGCTCTGAAATGGGAAGAAAGAGATATATTTTCTACTTATAATTGCTTATAAATTAATAACAATTATTTATAATTACTTATTAATATTTCAATTTATTGTGTATTCTTAGAGGGAAAAAAAGAAACAAACAAACCATGAACCTTATTAAAACTCATAGCATTCAGTACATTTAAATACCAGAATCATACTGTCCATAGTGAAAAAAAAAAAAAAAAAAGAAGTGCAACTTCTGCATCAAAAAACCAACAAAGTCTTAGTCTGTGTATTCAGATTCAAGTATATCTACAAGCCCCACTGTGCATTATATTTGTGTTGATAAATCAAAGGGCTAGAGGATACCCAGCTCTGAGGCCAATTAGAAGTAGCAAATTAATGTTGAGGGTGCCTTGAGCTTGTATTTTCAATACCAGACTTACAGTGGAAAAACTGTTTCACAGCAAAACTGCTGATTGCCCTAACAATTGAACATCATGGTCAGCTTGGGACCCAAGGTTTCAGTTTGGTCCTCACATACTTAGCAACACATGTTCCTACTGCACTGCTAGTTGAAAGGCTGGGGCATCACTTGAGGGGAATCTAAGGACAGCTTTGAGCACATAAGTAAAGCCTAGTCCTTCATATAAGTGAACAAATTGATCTCGGTGGATAAAATCTCACTGGTATCAAGGAAAATTATTTGTATTATTCCTTAATGATGAGAGACCACTCTTCTAAGAAGAAAGCTATTATTTAACAGAAACAAATGGCATAAGGCTGATTAATTATGAGAGCATAATATGTTGCTTTAACTTACTTTGTGCAGCTATGAACCAAAAAATGAAGAGCAGTAGAGCAAGACACTTTACCTGATTATTATCCATGTACAAGCAAACCATAGTATCTCTTAATACACTCATTATTACATTTTAGTGATAGAACAAAAGTTGACATAAATATCTAAGAACTTATCTGAGACACTAATCAATCCATCTTATTTTGTACAGATTGAAAGGGAATCCTCTTTTCTATAAGTACTTCAGCAGTTTGTGGTGGTAGCTAATTGTGCTCCCTCTCATTGTTGCAGCTCTGATGAACTGAATGGGTGAATTAGTGCTCCAAGAGGAAAAGCACATAATAAGCCCCTTTGAAACAACTTGAGAAGAACTGAATAAATTCTAGTTTTAGTTATGTTAATAAGACTTTGAGAGGACAGTGCAGCTAGGAATCACAAAGAACCTACAACAATGTTGGTTTGCAGTAGCTAGTTGGAAATCCTTTTCATAACTATCAATGGCATAATTTCTTATATCAACAGACTGCCAAGACATATAATTTTGTCTCAAAGGCATAATTTTGCCTCATGGCAACAGGGACATGACTTTATCTGGGACAGAAAAAAAAAAAATCAAAGGAAAAAAACCCCAACAAATAGTAATTCTCTAACACACTTATCTTGAATGAGAGTTTTATTCCAGTCATGTGGTAAAACAAAATATTCTGCCATGAAGATCCTTCTATTAGGCTGTCTATGTAAGTAAAAATCATAAGGCATAATTTCTCCTATGAAACTTTCCTCATTTGCGATTTGTTTCAGTAGCTCTTCTTTGTGATTATTCAGTTTTGACTTTTATTTTCTTTAATGTGTCTTCTTGGAATTGTGCACAGAATGGCATCAACAGATGAAGTCTTGACAGTAGCAATTACAGTTAGACCTCCATTCACTATTATATGATATGTACTGGGTTTCATAGCATTTCCACATCTTCAGTGTTGTACTGCACAGGAGGTTCAGTAATCTGTAGTTCTGTCTCCTTTTCCATCTTGATTGATATTTTAAGAGTACTTTCACTGCATCACCCACCACCATCAGCTTAACGAAACCACCATCCTTAGGACACGGGGGAGCACAAAAAGCGAGAACATAACATCAGGAAAAGAGGCAGAAACTAAGCATGGGTAAAACAATTTTAACTACACTGTGGTTTTTTTTGTCATTGTTGCTGCTTTTTTAATTTTGTTTGTGTTTTTTTGTTTGGTTGGGGTTTTTTTGTTGTTTGCTTGTGTTTGTTGTCGGTTTTTGTTTTAATAACATTTAGACATAGACTAATAATGATTCTTGAATTAGACTATTTTTGTTAATGTTCAGATGTCTCCCTAGTATCACCTAAGTCCCTGATACATAGTCAGATTTTACCTTTAAGATCGCAGCTCATTCCTCCTCCAGTTTAACTATAGTAATATTAAATTCTTGGCTTTACATATATACATTTACTTGCCCATAAACAAGATTTTGAGCTCAGCCTACACAGTTTTGGGTATCCTGAATTGTGCTGCAGTAGAATATACTGTTGCAAGAGTACAGGATGGATACAACTTGGCTATTTTTGTATACTGCTTCAAAGTATGATATAGGCATTTCTTAACTGTCCTAAATTATAAAGTTTAGGTGTCTTCTGTGGAAAAAAAAAGCAAAACCAAACATAACTAAAACCAGCAACACAACAACCCACATTAACACACCCACAAAAAAAGGAAACAAAAATAACCCTCCCTCAACTTCCTTCTTCGCAGGAGAAAAACTTTTGTGTCTAGAAAGCTAATGGCTATCTGATCACTCATGTCTAGAAAGATAATGGATGTCTGATTCTTTTTTGATTTATGCCAGGTTACTGCCTGAATGGTACCTAAGAGCAAGCACAGTTCTGCAAACTGGTTTTGGAATACACAAAAAGTATATCCTTTCCCCATTTTAAAATGTGCTGCTTTCTCACATTCATTAGATATTCTTTATTTAAGACACTGTAAGTAGAACTGCTCAAGTCCCTTTTAATATTTTTCTTTATATATGTAATTGATTGGCAGTTTGCTTTGGTCCCTGCTCAGAGAAAAGTTCTAACTGTATAGTCACTTTTGTCACATAATTTTCACTTCCTGTCAAAGAAGCCCATAATATAATGATTTGTGTTCCTTTCAGTTTGAATTGTATGAATACAAATTTGACTATAATCCTTTTACTGGAGTATGTGATATCTTTAACAATATTTAGTTCTATTTTGAATTGCACTTCTCTGACAAGATGCATCCTTAGTAAGTAGATTATACCTGGTAAAGCTAGTTACTGTTATCTTACTGGTGTATCATTCATTATGTGTCAGAACTAGATTTTCTAAAAAGATACCATAATAAGGTATCATTTTTATTCATACTGCTCCTATAGTCTCACAGGTTTTCAACAGCAAAGGCTAATATTTGCATAACTGGGGCTGCTTGTTTATATTATTGTTATTTGCTTTTATTTTGATCTTCTTTGTTATTATAATGATATATGAAATGTTAATGTTCAGATGTCTCCCTAGTATCACCTAAGTCCCTGATACATAGTCAGATTTTACCTTTAAGATCGCAGCTCATTCCTCCTCCAGTTTAACTGCTCCATTCTTCAAAAGACATTTCAGGTGCTAAAAATGGAAAAGTAATTTCAATAAGAAGGTGCTTCTCTGTATCCAAGGATTTTTTTTTATATGGACATTCCTGCTTTATGGGAAAATGTTATAAAAAAAGCTAAGATGTATTTTTCAGATTTAGAACCTTTTAGAAATCTAGAGCAAGACCAAAAAACCTAAAGACCCCAGAACTAAAGCAT
Source organism: Megaceryle maxima (assembly GCA_024605025.1). Taxonomy (NCBI): domain Eukaryota; kingdom Metazoa; phylum Chordata; class Aves; order Coraciiformes; family Cerylidae; genus Megaceryle; species Megaceryle maxima. Next base: position 20,503 of record JANHGN010007493.1, on the reverse strand, counting down.
TTTCTAAACATTTTCTACTCCATGTAAAGCATGGAAATATTTGTAGTTTACATATCTGACAACTTTTACGAACAGAAAAATCTTTTTAGTGTTAATACTGTCAAAATCAGAATACTTAAAGCCCACCAGTCACTCTAATAAGCATGAAAACAGTGTTTCTCAGATTAGAATGAATAATTGTAGTCTAGAAAGAGTACAGTTGCAGGGTTTTTACGGTGGTGCTGTGTTTTAGAGGTTTTAATTAGGTAATTGATCCTTAGAGTTCCTTCCTATTTTGCTGTTTTCCCTATGTGACACTTGTGCTATGTGTAGCCATGAAGTACAAACCAGAAAATCCAAGTAGCTTTGAAGCTAGAATTTATTTTTTTTTTAAGCTCATTATTAGTGTTATTGCTATGTTTAAGGCTGGTATTTCCACAGTTAAAATAAATTGAATGTTAGTTTCTAACTCAGACTGATGAAAGATATTAAAAATCCCTGTGTAGCTGCTCTTTAAAGAAGGCTTCAGAATAGCTGTGGATAAAAGTTTAATTATAACAATGTTATATGGCTTAGCTTAAAATGTATTTGAAAGAAGAATATTAGCTCAGTCTAAGATGAATCTAGAAGACAAGTTCTTATTTAGTGTATTTAGGATCTCACTAACAAGGTGAAATTCATTAAATTTAACTACATGAAGCAGTATAAATACATTAAAAATAGAAAATCAAGAAGTAAAAAAAAAAAGTAAGAAATTCACAAAGCTGAAGGTCTTAGAATGTAAAGCTTGACATAATATCCACTTTGTACAGATATAATGGAAAAAGAATAGAATTTGATGACAGAAAAGAAGAACACAGTTTCTCTGTGGTGTCTCTATAACCTCATCTTCCACTTCTTTTCTGGGGATTTTCAGTCCCGTTACATTTTCCAGATCTGATCCCCGTTTCTAATCCTGTTCTTCTAAATTAAAGACATAGTGTCCCTTCTGTCTCTCACTTCTACTCTTAGTTTCTGTATTAGCGCCCTGGCTTCTTCATCTCTTAAACATTAATAGAAAAAAAATGTTCTTGTAGTCCTAGAATAGATTATGTTCAATAAGGCAGAGCATAAGGGCATTTTTTGTTGCAGTTCAATGAGTCTTTGTGGAGACATATTTGGAAGCATATAATCTAGACAGTTTTTTCTGTTTTCATTTGCAGCAGACCTTCCATACATCTTTGCTGGATTTCATGCTGCTGCACTGAGGGAAGGGAAAAAATTTGTAACATAATGTCCCTTATTTCTGTACTGCTACTGCTGCTTCAAATCAAGATCTCGAGTTAAATAGCACCATACATCCTGGATATCACTGAGTGTAAGAGAAGAGGTAGTTCCTTCCTGAGTTCTTCTGTGAAAAATAAAATCTTGCCCCAAGATGTCAACTATTATCTTCTGGTGAGAAGTTGTCTTCTAGAATATATTTTTGCTTTGTCACATAGTTCATATAGATTAAGTTGAAAGATTTTATAGAAATGCAACATTTTTAACTAAATTCTGATAGAACTTCAGAAGTGGAAATGTTGCCACAAGAGGAAAAGCCAAATGTATCTTAACTTCTTTTTAAGTCAGGGAGTCCTGATTCCTCTCCAAGATAAGGCATTGATGGCAAAGAATATGTAAATGAGGAGTCTCAGGTGAAAAAGGGTATTATAAAGCTTAAACAGAGCAAGGAATGGAACTGGGTTAGTATCAGGGAGTATTTGGGTCTGGTACAGGCAAGAAAAGAGGGGAGCTAATTCCTGCAAATACCTTTCCTACAGGGACAATGAGGAAATCCCCCACGAGGGAGTGTGCTAGGGACCTACACAGCCTGGGGAAGGTGGCACACACCTACCTCTGTGTGAGTGTCTGTATGTAATTAAAATTTCTTGGGATTAACTTTAGAAGGGTGTTCAGAAAATTGTAGTTGTTTCCACATCAGTAGTTTAGGAAAAAAAGGAGTTGTGTGCCTTTAAAGACTTCTTGTGCTCTACCAGAAGGATGGTGGGGACAGGAAGTACATCGATGCCCCTGACTCCCGAAATGTCTTTGTGGTACCCAGCTGGTCCAGACCATGGAAAAAAATGGCTATGAAAATCTGTGGTCCTCTTCCTTGGGATTAAGATCATATAGGTGCAACATGGTAGTACTGAGGAAACTGTCTTCTAAACTAAGAAAGGAATAGTATAAGGAAAACAGGTGATCAATGTGGTGGCTATTAATGCACTTCAAGAAGAGCAGGAGGCTGATCTTCAGAAGCTGAAAGAATGTTTAAATCATTAAAAACAAGTGAAGATGTAGAGGAAGAGTTGGATTTAGACCCAAATGAGACACATTTCCCATTGTTGTGCCCCACGGTGAGGTAAGGATACTCTCAGGGCATGACAACTACCACTTTAGAAGGTTGTTCTTGATTTAATTCTGCTGCTGTTGCAGTATTCCAATTAGGTGGTACTTGTCAGTAGTACTTTCATATCCAGGGAAATGCAGAGGATACCATGAGATTTTCTTGGGAATATTTTTAAATCCTTGGATTTTCATGTAGGTGCTTTTTTTCTCAGTCCTTTTTTCACCTTCAGTACTATTTTGATATTTCAGTGACTTTTTTTCACAGTACAGCCTTGTTATTTTTTGAGTTGGTGCTTAGAAAATAGATATTCTTCCATCTGTACTTTTTTTTTCAAAAAAAAACCAGATTGAATTGATGGTGATATTCAGGGTGAAAAATAATCTGCTGATGACATTGTTTGTCTTTACATGTTCTCCAGCATGATTTTCTTCTATCTGCTCATGCTTACCAAACAACTCTTTCATGAATAAAGTTTTGCAGTTTTTGAAAAATACAGAATCTAATTTGTGTTTTGGTTTTGTGGTGTGGTTTTTTTCGTTGTTGTTTTTGTTGTTGCTGTTGTTTGGTTGGCTGGTTGGTTTGGTTTTTTGTTTGGTTTGGTTTGGTTTTGGGTTTGGTTTTTTTGTGTGTTTTGGCTTGTTTGTTTTTTTAAGAATCTCTACAGCAACCTTTTTGAGGTTTTCCATTCAATTGATTACACAATACCACAGGACTTTTTCTTTTCAGATCCAGAAGTTTAGAACAGAGTTGTTATTCTGTGGTTTTTTTGAAAATCAACTGTATAAAAAATTGAATTAATACTCGCACATCTGTATTATCTAAAACGAAAACTTTATTTCACGTAACCTTAGTGAAGAAAATGAAAATAAACTCATTGAAGAAATACCTGGATTTCCCACAATTCTCAATCAGAAAGAATTTCATGAAAATACTTCTACTCCTCAGGCTCTAACCACCAGGCAGGATGCAAAATGGGATTTTTAATAAATTGTCCTTTTGGAAAACAAAACCAAATTTGTACCTGACTTGATAATGTAATGACAAAGACAACTCCAATGCAATCTGTTCTTTCACCCTAGTGTGGATCAGACTAAATCCAGCAACTCTTAAAGCAAAAACACAGGAGCAGTTCTTGTAGGAAAAGTAATGGAAGATGCAACATTTATCAATGACTATTAACTGTCTTATACATATCTTCACATATAAATGTCTCACAAAACAAATGTGCCTATGAAATAGCCATATTTGGAGGATTTCATCTCAAATGTAAATTCAGATCCCTACAGTGAAACAGCTGCAGTGTTTTTAGACTCTCTGAAGGAAGGCATTTTACAAGCAATTTCTCTTAGATGTTGACAGTAGATCAATCTTTTGGATTCTCTCCAAAAGCAAGTTTACTACATTCAAATAGGCCTCTCAAGCAAAACACCTTTGGTCCCACAATTTCACAGTATTGCCATTGAAGTTAGTGCTTCACTTTCCTTATTTTCTTATATTTTAATATATTTTTGAATGCTATAACTTTGTCAGTGTTTTGGAGAACACTCTTACCCAGTCTTAAAGCTAGGTAATAAAATGACCTGTTAACACTTTTAGCTTGACTCTCTGCCAAATGCCAAATTGATTCCTACCTGATTTGAGACCATCTTCAGCCTGATGTACTTCTAAAAAGTCACAGGTGATCACAAAAAAAAAATTCAATGCCTGGCATATTTGATTTGTACATTTTTCCATCAACATTTTTTTTCTATTAATGTTCTTTATAATACCAAACAAACAAACAAAACAAAACAAAAAAAAAACAACAACCCCCCTTCCATTAATTGATATTTATGTTAATTAAATAACTGTATATTCATTATCAAAAAAATAATAACCACATGATCTTTGCTCATCCATAGTGATATTTATTATTGCTGCTGTTAAAATATGGACATTTTCCAAGAGTTACTTAAAAGGTCCAAATCACACAAGGTCCTTCTGAGGGAAAATAACTTACTAGAACATCACAGTTCTGTTCCAGACTTGCCATAATGGCAAACGTGTCAAATCTTTAACATGGAATGACAGTGTAACACCAAAATCTGAATACTTCTATTACTTTAGCACTGTGCTGTCTCTGAGAGCAGCAAATGTTAATGAAGATTCTGTGCAATTGTCAATATGTCTCTGAAGAAGACATATCTAGCTTGAAAAAGAATCAAATGTGCAAGCTCAGTGTTCATCAGTGTTCAGGCTTTGATATTAAGGAAGTTAAAATAACCGTATCTAAGACCTTAGTTGTATAGGCACTGTCTCTCTTCTACTATTAGACTGACAGGATAAAAAATACAAGCCAGACTGGTGATTCACAACACAAATGGTGCTGAAGACTTAACACTGTGTTGGAACTACAACAAACTATACATACAGTTTAGGGATTATTTAAAAATTGGGACTATTTATTTTAAAAGTTGCAAAAAACCCTGTGTTCTCTTGTGTTGAATTGGTGGGAATTGTCAGCATCATTTGCATCTTGGAGTGACAATAACATAAAGAGGCATGATTAATCAGATGGAAAATTTTTAAATATGCCTGTAGGTATTTAGATAGATCGTCTGTAGACAATAGACAGATATTGATCATATTCAGGAGACCTGTTATGAGTTTCTTCATTTTATGTTCTCTAAAAAATATATCTTTAATATACACACATATATCTTCAATATATTTTTTTAGAGAACATAAAAAGAGGAAAAAAGCAAACATGTATTTGAAAAGGATACTTAGACACCTGGTTGGTCAGGCAAAAGATACTATTTCTTAGAAACTTGAACAGATATTTGTTCTCATTTAAAGAGAAAAATTAAAATATAAAATGGACTTAGGTGTTTTTTTCTGATTATCAAAGAAAACTAAGTTGAGGAGGCTGGGTTAGGAGGACATTGATTTTTCCAGCAAAAGAATAGAAGGTTGCCAGGCAAGGCACATTTTTTTTTCTGCGTTCCACCGGTTGATGTCAATAGGAAAAGGAAAAGGTTTAAGGCTACTAGGCATAGCAGCTTTTTACTGTATAACAAAAAGTACAACAGATTTTTTCATCAGTCATAATTTCAAGCCAAGATCTTTTAAAGATAGGAACTTTAACAATATATAATTAATTCCTGAATAATTATTTATACATATATGGATGATTTCTTTGTGACATAAAACTGTAACAAAACTGAAATAAAATTGTAAATCAAAACTAATCCATTTAACTTCTTTGTTTAGGCTACAGCATGATCTTTGTCTACATGTGTCTATATCTATTCCTACAGATATTAAAAAAGTT
>JANHGN010007492.1:0-39867 GCA_024605025.1 Megaceryle maxima | reverse complement strand
TTTTTGTTTTGTGGTTTTGTTTTTGTTTTTGATTTTGTTTTTGGGTTTTTTTTTTTTTTGTTTGTTTGTTTTGTTTTGTTTTTTTGACAATTGCTTGGGGTAAGAGAGAAACCTTAATAAATTCCCATCCTAACAGGTAGCTGACAGCTGGCCAGTCAGCCCGAATATGGCTGCAAACTGGTCCCTAATCCAACTAATCAAGACAACGTGACATGAGGTGGGGGGGGAGGAGTGTTAAGGGAAGTGCAAGACAAATCCAGAGAAAGTCAGGACTTCTCAGTTCTCATTTTCGCAATAAAACTCAATACTTAACTGAAATTGTCCTCTTTGGTAAAATATCTTGGACCTTTCTGAATTGATGCAAACCTTCTGTACATGAATCCCACATGTCTCCTTATATTTGTAAAGTCTTTGTGAGGTGCCTTTGTTTGTTATTTATGGTGTTCACTTTTTAATGCAAAATTTTTCTTCATCAGTCCTGTAACAGACTTTTGAAGTGCTGAGTTTACTTTTGACTAAAGGAGTCTTGTGTTCTTGGATAGTGATCCATTTATATGCTTTTTAAGTTGTACTGAAAAAGATCTAACTCGGAGTGCTTTGCAGCATAAAAAAACCAACCAAACAAAAAACCCCACAAAAAACCCAAACAAGTCTGATTTTTACCCCAGAAGCAAATTACTTTCTTTTGTATGGGATAAACAATATATTCTGTATATATCTTTTGTATAGATAGGAGCACTGAGTATCCAGGTATGTTGTGGTAAACCAGACTGCTTGCAGACATGTAGTGTCTGAGAGAGTTTGTTTCATTTCACTCCACAACAGAGCTGAATCACAGAACGAAAATGTGCATACTCTTCTTTGCAGTTTACCTCCACTCTACGTTAGCAGTCTGTCTATTGTTTAAAGCTTAAGATGGGTATCTGTTCGCTTACTGTGATCAGAGATGGGGATTGTTCAAGCCTGTGGTTTCCATACACGTGGCCGTCCTTCTAAGTTCTGTTTGGCAATCTTGGACTGCTTACACTTGTAATGATGAAAGCAGTACTTGAGACAAAAATAGTTAGTTTTGGTAAATCTAGAGGAGTTGCACTTATTTCTGAGAACTAGGGTCTGGCTTTCCCTGCTGCCTCTTCTAGTGGCAACCCCCTCTTCTTCACCACGCTTTATTGTGTAATACTATATTTATGATTCATATAATTTGTGGAACTCGTGGCAGTTTTAGAGTCACAGTCCAGTGATAATAGTTAAGTCATTATGTTAAAGGCATTGTTTATAATTTGTTAACCTACTTGCTCGAATTCAGAAGGCCTGGCACTTGTTATGCTACATAAGCACAGTGCCAGCCTGCAGGTACTTGATAACAAACTCTTCCTAAGGACCTGAGACCACATGTTATCAACATCACTTCAGGGCACCATAGAGGTCTTAGACTAAGTATGTGCAGCCATGTCCATAGGCACCAGTCTGGAGTGTGGGCTTCTGTCCAGATGACTTTGATAACCCAACCATGGGGTCCTGAGAGTAAGCTGACGCCTACGCTGAGTCACTGAGGCCTGGCCTCCCAACAATTACTATTAAACTCTTTCTGAAAAACAGCTTCAACCTTCTCATTTTGGCTTTTGAGTCTTCAGGGAATGGTTTGTTTTACCATGGGAGAGTGATGGGTCTTTAAATGTTAGGTTGAAAAGCCTGTATAACATCATTTATTAGCAACAAGGAACATATCGCTGGTTATCCTAGCTGGAAGAAACTGGATGTTAAGTGATTGTGAACCAAGATGAGTAAGACCTGTCCTTAGTTAGTCCTTTTAGTTACTGGTGACTCGTATACTGTTTACTGTAACTTGTAACTAGAGTAGCTGTGAAATACTGTCAGACTAAGACAAAGTTCTCACTGTTACTGTTTGACCATCCTTTAATTATGTAGTAATAGGCACTTTGCGGTATGCTCAATACAGATTGGCATTCTTCTTGGTTGGGTTAAGCATAACAAAAGCTTAAGGGCTGATCATTCTTCATGTACTTGGCCAAGAGCAAAAGTACACTGAAGGGACAGACTTGTATCTTAATGATGTAACATGAATACATATTTAGTGTTGTCATTTTTACGCAGTGCACAGGTCGGAAGCTGTTAGAAGTATGATGTATGCAGTTAACTGAACTGGGTCATGAGAAAGCTATGTCCTTAGGATGTACCAAACAATATTACTTTGGCATCAGAAAAGCCTTTTTAAAACTCAGTAACTTGTGCTTGCCTTTTTTGGTGAAGCTGGTGCATCCAAGGCAGCAGTGCAGGATGTGTGCCTGTGTGGAGGAAAGTGTCATGCGCAGATATTAACATGTGATGTAACAAAAATGCCCTGTGTTGAGGAAGTAAACAAGTGACAAACAGTAAAGAATTACAGAAAGTATTTCTAAGGATTTAAATGTAAAATCTCTTTTGTGACAAAAAGAACAAGTGATATTTTGAACCCCATATACCCCTTTTACTGCAGGTGCAAAGCAAGTAAGTTAGACAGGAAAAGTCTGTTGCTAGCATCTGTCACAGCAACCCCCCCCCAGTCTGCTTAATGGAAATGTTAAATGGTTGAAACCAAACAGCTGTTGTCAGGAGAAGAAAAACACTGAGGGAATTTTCCCATTCTCCCGTTGCCATTTACCCTTCATAAGGACACATGATGTTAGCCTAAAAATTGAATCTGTTTGAATGTACATATTAGTTATCTGTATAAAAAAATACAGCAGGTATGCTGTTACACGTGGTCCCCTGCACATCCAGTTTTGAAGATCAGCTAAATCACCATTCTTGCATGTAAGGTGTCTTTTGAGATTAAAAGGAAAATGATCTAGGAGATGGAGTTTCAGAAATCTTGCTGAATTTCTCTGTATTCCCACCCCCATATGAGGAGGTTTTGTGCCACATTATCCTGTTGCAGAATAGAGCCAAGATGCTCTATAATACATATTTTGATACTGCATAAATAATGGCTTTCCAAACACCAGCCTGATTTTCTTCCCCCTCCTTCAATTTCCCTGTAGGTAATCTCTTCCTTTTTCTGCTGGAGAGTTCCCTGTTGCAGGCAGGTTTCTTCCTCCTTTGAGAAGTGAGGGGCAGCCTTTTCCCTTGAGGCCCCCCTGCTTTCCAAACCCGACAGAAGCTCTGAGGCAAACCTGCTTGTCCATCAGCAGGGTGATCCTTGTCAGTGCCTGCTGCAGCTAGCCATGTGCCCTTGGTGTCTGTGGAGGGAGAGCACAACTGACAGAGCTGATGACAGGAAGCAGCCAAATGGCAATTTAGCTGATGGTCATGAGGGCTGTTCCATGGGTGATGTGCTTGGCTGCGGACAGGAGCACCTGCATGTCACTCAAGGCTGACTGCTGGTGGGCAAGCACATGAATCCAAATCCGGCCTTATTCCCCTTGCTGAAATCTAAATTGACAGATTTTTAAAGTCTGACTTGACATTCTGTTGTCTAGAATTTACTTTTGGGGTTTAGCTCTGGATAAAATGCTGTTGGGGTTTGTAATGGGTTCCGTTTAACACAGGCTTTTCTCTTCTGCCTTAGCCCGGAGGCATTACCAGTGAGGTGACCTCTGTATCTATAGTTACTCTGTTAGTTGAAGTGTTCTGGTGGTACTGGCAGAGGCTTCTACTCTCGGTACATGGTCAGAAGGCAGTTTAGCTTCTTCATGTTCATTAACCATGGCTCCCTTTCATATGCTGCAGTAAAACTTTTGCTGCAGAGCTTATAAAATGAAAGGTAAATTTAATTGATGTTTATGCTTGATAACCAAAATGCATTTGAAGGAAGAAAAAAAAGCTGTTTCTAGTGGGCATTAATTTTAAATACTTTTTTTTTAATAGGATGATGACAACACTGTACCTTCTGCTCCTGATCCTCCAAGTCTTCTCTTGCATGAACGTGGAACAGGTTTCTGCTTTGATTCCAGGTAAATGTTATTTTTTTATTGGTCTTTAATGGCATAGGTAGATTTCTCTATAACTGGCCTTTTTTACTCAAGGGTAAGGGGAAAACTACTGAGCATTGTCAATGCATATTTGGTTTGCAATTAACTATGAGAGAATACACTGTTAGACTGGGTAGGCTATTTGTGCTATACATTGTTTGGATGGAATGTGGACAGTTTCTTCAGTAAATGAGTAACTTTTGGGTTCCCCCCCCTTTCTTCCCAACTTAATTGTGAACCTAAGTTTAGAGCTTTTATAAAGTGTTATGTTTGCTAAGAGCAAACATTTATGAGCAGGGAGAGTGGTTTCCCATGAAGCTGCTTGGCCATTAAGACGCTCAATAGATTTGTATTCAGGGGTAGCTGGAATTCTGTCAGAATTCTGTCGCTTTTACAATGCCAGGTTATTTTGGAATTCCCATGTAAACTACTTGAACTGTATTGAGCACTTTCAGCAAATAGTTTAACTGTATGATACGTGCCGAGATATAAAGTCTGTTCAAATTTAAGTTTATTACAAACTTAATGATGGTGGTAGCAGGATCCTACTTTTAATTTGCAATTACAGATTAAGTAACTGTTTCCTCTTTTCTTTCTCTTTGCCTTCTCTTGAAGCTTTGATGTGCACAAGAAATGCCCTCTTTGTGATGTGATGTTTCCACCTAACTATGATCAGAGCAAGTTTGAGGAGCACGTTGAGAGCCACTGGAAGGTGTGCCCCATGTGCAGTGAGCAGTTCCCACCTGACTACGATCAGCAAGGGTTTGAGAGGCACGTTCAGACGCACTTTGATCAGAATGTATTAATTTTTGATTAAATACTTTGTTTTGCAGTGTAGCTTAAAATTAACCTCTGAGTAGTCCACCTACAGCACAAACACAGTGCAGCTTTTAGCTTTTCTGTAACCGTGCAAACTTCTGACTAAAAGCTAACATACTCTACCGGGAGCCGTGATACAGCGTGGCCGTAAGCTGCTGCTATTGGGTTATTTTCTCTCTCTACCTAACATCATACTAAACCAACCCCCACCTAGTTGTGTATGTAGCTATTTATTCCCTTACTTAGTGGAATTTGTAAGGACACAGGAATGACTTAATCTCAGAAAAAAAAAAAAAATAGCAAGAACAGCTTCATGATGCTCTTCAACTACATGAAAAAAATAAAGCCACTAAAACACATGGTTTCTCTTGACCGTAGCTGAGGCACAATTAAAAACCTCATGTTTCTCCTAGCAAACTTGTGTAGTTTTTCTTTGAGTTAGTTAAATCAGAAAGTTACATTACTTGCCCTATGAAATTGCAGTTTTCTAGTACATTTCTGAAGTGTAGATGCATGTACGGTGAGATTACATGCTTGCAACAAAAGGAATGGCTAATACTTCAGTTTTACATACAGAACGTTTGCCTTAAGGGATAATGCTAAATTAAGAACATTATACCTTAAGACAGTATTTTTGAGTTGAAACTGCTGTGCTTAAATGCCTGAAAGTAATTGTTTAAAAAAGTCATTGCCATTATGTTGCAACTGCATTCAGTAGAAAATATTGTTACATTTTCACAACAGTGAATTGTGTTCCTTTTGGCTTAGGGCTTTAAAACCTTCTACATTTTAACTTCATGTATTTCTTTCCAGTAAGTAAAAAACGTGTATATCTAAACATTTTATATTTACTTTAACTGTATTAAGGAAATTTGCTTTCCACTTGTTGTACAATAGTCTTGTTACATTAAAAGCAAAATTATTCATGGAGTTCATGGTCCTTTTTTCCTACTGCTTACTTTGAAATGAGAGAATAGGCTTTACATACTTACAGTAAAATTTGTTTCAGCTTTTTATGGCAAAGAAATGATTCCTCACAGTTCTCTAATGCGCTTTGTTTGAGAGGGAGAGTTGAAGATGAAGGTTCTGAGTAGCTTCTATTGGCTGCAGTGTTTATTCTCTCATGACCACGTACAAGGTACAGGATTATTAAAAACTGCATGGCACAGAGAAATGGTGCTGTCATGGGTGGCAGCATCAGTCCTTCTCTTCTGGTTTTAGTCTTAGCTTCTTTCAACCGCGAACGTGTCAAGAGATGGTGTAAGGTGTAAGGCATGGAAATACTGAAGGAATATTTTGTCAATCTTTTTCTTACCATAACTCAGCAGCATATGAAAACAGCAGGCTGTAAAACCAAAATATTACTAGATATCATACTATTAAAGACTTGCAAAATCTCAGAGGTTGGTATACCACACAGACAGGAAAATCTCAACACCCAATTGTGCCAAAGCAGGAACCTCTCTTAGATGTGTGTGTATTCAGGGAGTTACTGAAGTAGTTTCCCTGTGAAACAGTGGCTGCTTAAAATAACCTACCTGTGAGTTTGCAGGTACATGACAGAAGCCACCTCCCTGAATTAAAACTTCATTGATTTCTTCTTTCATAGTGATGGTCACTTCATTTTGCAAGCCCTCAGAAGGAAGATAACCAATATCCCACCATTAAAAGGGGGCTTCTGTAGCATCAGTACAGATTTTATCCAGTAGCCTGAGCCCTGCTGAGGTGTTGCAAGAAAACAGCTGCTGAAATCTGAAGTCCTTTTGACTGATGAAAGCAAAATACTCCATGCCCCACCCTCCCCTCTTCCTTGAGGCTGTAGCATTCTAAATAATTTTGTGCATTAATAGTGTAGCACTTAAGTTGCTTCAGCTGTTTATTGCATACAGAGTTTGATGATACCAAAATAAAATAGACAAGTAGAAGTCTGTGTAGAGCCTAAGAACTTAATTCTTAGGTCAGTAAGGAGGGAAGAGCAGTCTTTTTAGGTCAGAGGCAGTTTATTTTAAATGTGATTTGATTTACATTTATAAGCAGCTTTCTTGACAGGAATTCTTTAAGTCACCTTCAGTTCTAAAACAAACCTCTGTCACTTTCAAACTTAAAGTACTTTGTCCCCAACAAAACATATGAAAATATAATTTAAAGCACACTTTTCACAGACACAGTACAATACATTCACTATACACAGTATAACAAAATAGTCCCATCTTTACCTGTTTAATAATACTGTCACAATGAATAGGTAAATAGAAACTGGAATTTCATTTCTAGAGTTGAAAGGAATTTACATGCAACAATGACTTTTTACGACTGTTTAGCTGTTGAATGAACTTACCCAGCCTGTAGTTTCTTGCACTAGGAGCAGAGCCAAAATGGGTTTGTTGGCCAGATCTGTTGCCAAAACTGTGGAAGGTGGGAAGCGGCCACCTGGGGCCCTGTGTGTACCAGTAACTCTCATGTCTGGATCATCCTCTCAACCTGGCTGACAGCACCACACAATGCAAGTGCTGTCACCTCTAGGATTGGAAAGAGTTGGGTTTCATTCGAAACGCTTACTCATGAGGATGATTCCTAAGTGTTTTAACAAGATTTTACTCTGCTGGAGAATAGGTAATTGTCATCCTTACAAAATTTTCCTTTAAAGCTTTGGAAAGAAAATATCAGGAGAGCTCATGCCTCCTTTATTTGAGCTTTTGTACTTAACAGGAACGAAGCAAAGGCGATGACTCTGAGTAACACGGTGAGTTCCTCCCTAACCCTCACTGTGTAAGAACAGTTTCAGGACTGAGGCAGGGCGCTGGGGGGGGCCCACCTCTGCCCCTGGCCAGCTGACCTCCAAGAATAGCACTTGTGAGAGAAGAACGCTCAAGGCAGGATGGGAAGCAACAAATGCTCAGGTATGGTCCAGACATGAAGCGCTCTCATGGTGGCTTTTGTTTTAAGTCAGTCTCTGACCACCTGCTGCAAGAAGCACTTAAAATCTTCAGTAAGGCTCATATGTCATATTTCAGCAAAATTAATTGTAAAGCTAAACAGACACTTCCAAATGGAATGCAGCGACCTACAATGAGAAGCTAAAAAATGCAGAAAGAAAATCTCAAAATACAATAAACGTGAGGGAGAGGCATTAGAAACTCCCTTAGCACAAAGAATGGACCTCTTTAAACCAGGCGTAGAACTTTTAGTTTTTATTTGCAACCAGAGGCACACGCTCGTACGGTAGTTGCAAGAATTGGCAACACATAAAACATTAAATCTGTTGGCAATAGAGAACTACAAAGTGCTTTAAAACTTCATCTGAGATGAAGGTAATTGTTTCTCACACACACATAAATTTGCACTTAAGTATTTCCAAGTGTCTTTCTAACAGTTCAGGGGTAAGTATTTAGTTGGACTGGGATATTGGTCCTCAGAAGTTTGATGGGCATGAACATAATATGACATCTGGTACAAAAAAAAATAGTAATTTCTAACACTAAAGTGATTGTTTACTAGTTCGAATGGCAAGATTTTCAGCATTTCAAGAGGGAGGAAAAAAAAAAGATTTGCAGAATAATATAAAATACAGCAAGCACACCTTTTTATGTATGTTATTTAAGTATGAAAATATTTTTAGCATATTATGTTAAACATTCTTTCTTATTTATATTTCCATTACCTAAAAGACTTGCTACTCCACTGATAACTCCATTATGTAAGGCATGTTAACTATAGTTTGACGAGGGTGGGATTGTTTTGGTTTTGCACACACATTGACAGATGCATTGAAAGTCTTCATCACATTACAATCTCAAAAGGATGTCAGTGCCAAGCTCTCCTCCTCCTCTCTCTCCCCTGTAACACTTCAGTACAACTAAATATGCAATAAAGCACCCCCCCAATGTTTTGTTTTGGAGAAAAATGTTCTGAAGAACCTATAGCTTTTATAGCACCTTATCTCAAAGTAATGAAAATGGGTATGATGATTACATGTGCAAATGTACAAAATCATTACCTCTACAAAGATACATCATTCCAAAATGACAGAAAGTTTTAAAGCATGCATTTAATTTTTTTAAAGGGTTGCTGAATGCTTCCCCTGAAAAAGGTGGCTGTTCTCAAAATCAGCAACTGCTGGTGAGGATTTCTTGGCACGTTTGTGACCAGCATGTTATTGCTGCATCTTCCTGATAATCTCAGCAGACACGGGGGGATGGAAATTGATTGTGTGGTGCCGCAGGCCCTGAGCTGTTTTGTAACTCTTTCCACAGCGACATTTGAATGGTTTGCGTACGCGGATTTGCGTTCTGTGGCCGTTCTTGGCATGGTACTTTATACCGTTCACATTCTGTGAGGGAGAAAGTAAATTGTTACTGGTCAAGTAGTCTGATAATGGCTTAACTTCCAGTTAAAAGCCAAGAATTGATTAACATTATACACACAAGGCACACAACTGACTAGGAACTCCGGTGAGGTCTTTGTTACGTACCTGTTGTGCTTTCAAGACGAGGTGGGACAAGAGGGAGAATACCTGTGTGCTTCTAATCTATTAAACTTACCTACCTGGGCAATTCTGATTTTTATCTCCCAAGAAAATGGCACTTTCCAAAAAACACTACTGAACAGGCTCACACATGGATGTTCTTTGCTTCTTGACACTTTTTTCATATAGCATTGACAAATTTTACTTAGAAGCCAACAAAGAATTGGCATGAAGACTCAAGTCACACTTCTTCAAAAAGCTGAAGCTTTCCCCGTGGTGTGTTTGTTCCGGTTTTGTGTTATTGTTTCTAGATATGCCTTTAGGCACCAGCAAATTCTGATAGTTTACACATTGTCTCCAAAGAATTAACTGCAGGGAACACTTAAAGAGTTACACAGGGCACTCAAAAAATAATCCAGAGAGGCTGTCTTCAAAATAGCTATTGTTTGGGAATAATCAGCTAAAACTAGAGAACTGATCTCCACTGTAGTTTGAAGAGAAAGAACAAAAAAAAGCACCACAAAACCCTTACCCTTACACTGGCACAGTCAGGAAATGGGTAGCACTTTTGCCAGATTGATCAAGACCCTTACTAAGCATAAATCAAAATCATATCCCCTGTGCTGCTTTTAATGTATTTCTGGCAAAACTGGAAGACGCTGTTGTGGTCTCACAGCTGTTGTGCTACTGCTTTATGTAGGATCCATCTTACTGGAGACTCTTATCTGCTTCCACTAAAAGAGCTTGGATTTTGGGATAAATAAGGAAAGGCAAACTTGTCTTTAAAGCTTCTAGATAAATATCTCAGGAGGTTTTAAAAAGTATTTAAAAAAAAAAAAAAGATAAAATTGATTAACAGGCCGGATACTAATTAACCCACTAAATTAAGTTTCAGGGATTTTGTCTTTGCTGTACCAGTGCCTGCTGTTACATGTAAGCAAAGCCCCCCTGGCTCTTTAGGCAACAAGTTCAGTTTTACCAATGCACAGCTTTCCACAGTTCAGTGGAAGCTCCAGCTGGAACCTACAGCAATTAGGCAAGTTGGACAATTTGTTTGGGGAAAAAAAAAAAAAGGCAGCCAAACAAAGAGCCCTCAGTACACAGACCAGACCAACAACTCTGAAAACTTCAGAAGACTCCAAATACATCAGTAAACACACAGCAGAAAGGCACGAGTTTAACACCTTCAATACCAGCCAGCGCTCCCCTTCTCCTCCCCTACCTCCCAACCCAATTTGTTCTGAGTCAGAATCACAAATGCTACATCCCACTCCTCAGAGAGACAGGCCCCCTGCGTGCTGCCCTCCACTGCCCTGCTCTAACCACAGTTCACAACAACAAACAAAAGTAGTACCAGGAACTTAGAGCTCCCATCAGGGAAGTAGGGAGAAGTGTAACTGCAAGAGACCTCCCAGTCTCCCGGACAGCTATGATGTTCTCACCTTACAGTGTAAAATGCTGGTCCTTATTTATTATAGGTTAATTGTGCCACAGCAGCAATGTATTTTAATCTTTCAGTAAAACCAGTTCTCCAGTTTTGATCGTAAGGTAAGCTGAGCGTGGCACTGTTCTCCTCAGAACTCTAAGCTCTAAATACTGGTAAGAACCTGTGCCTCCAAAGAAGAGAAAATCTGGGGGTGATCTGCTGAACTTTTGTTACTGCAGTGAAATTTCAAAACCAAGTTATCCCCAAATCCTATATATATATCTATACATATAGTTTAGAAACTACAGAAATCTGTTTAGACTTTTAATTTTGTAATAAATAACCTTAAGATACTTTCACACTAGTACCAAATGCTACAGATGCGATAAATCTGCAATCACAAATAAATAACCTCACTGTTCTATGCCAGTGGTACTCTTCTCCTGATCCAGCTGTTTTAATGACCTGCTCAGCCTTGAGCACACCACATGCTTCCATGAAGGGGAAGAGGACTTTCAGGATGAAAAATGTAAGGAAATGCTAACCCAGAAATGTACTTGGAATGAATTGGGCCATGGAAGGTTTGAAAAATAGCAAACCACAAAGAGTATGCAGAATTAGTATGACATGAAATTTGACCTGTATTTCCATCTAAAAAAAAAATCTGTTGTTAGAATGACAGTTGACTCCAGCATTTTTCCACAGCTGTAATGTAAACACTTTGTTGTATGTTTGGGCTGAGTTTGTTGAGGTACAAAACCCACTGCCAAACTCATACATCACTTTTATTGCTCTGGTTACTTAGGTTGGTCATTGTTTACTCTCACAAAGGATTGAGGAAGATGGCAGTATAGAAGGACACTCTGAAAACTTAAAACAGGAGGAAACAGTTGTTAACCTGGGACCAGATCAGGAGATAGTGCTAGTCTAAAACTTCCATGTCTGGTTTGCATGGACACCAGGGCACTTGCTGAGCAGAGTACTCATGAAGCCACTACAGTGCAGAGAGCTTGCCACCCCCTTCAAGTAGAAGAGATGCCAAGGATGGTTTGGAAGGATTTCTTGATTCAGCCTTGGACATTCAAATATGTTTTGGTATCTCCTGGCTGTTCCTCCTGAAGCTTTCTTTGTAGGCCCAGTTCCTCTTTGCTCAGCTTGCAAACGCTGTCTCGCTCCCTTTTTTCCAAGTAAATTCCCTTCTTTTCCTCTCTCACTTAAATACTCTCCCTCCCTAAGCTCTGCCAACTCTCACTGCTCTTAGATCAGCCTACCTGGGGCTTTGACCCACCCAACAGGCCTAGGAACCCTTGTCCCAGTACCTGCCAGAAAGACAAGCCCAATGCCTTGGCGTTTTTGGAAGGTACTGCTTCTCTTGCTCAAGGCCAAAAAGCAGTCACGCATATAAAACAACATTTTGTATGCATGGAAATCTGTTATTCTTTTATTTTTGTACTTGCATAAACTAGAAAAACTATGACAAATCCTCTAGGTTTTTCTCTCTAATATAGACATTATTTGTGGGGTTTTTGTTGGTGGTGGTGTTTTTTTTTTTTTATTGTTTGGTTTTGTTAGCTTGTTGTGGGGTTCTTTTGTTTTGTTTGGGTTTTTTTTTAATCCATCTATCCATCTATCAATCATGTATCAAACTTCATTTGCTCTTTGGAAGTTGCCTAATAAGTTTATCTACATCATATACACTTTTTTAATGCCCTTCTCCAGGGCTATAGACCAAATAACTGGCACACATGGGTGATACTGTGTAAGAGGAAAACTAATTGCCACCTTCATAAATTCACACTTTAGATCCACTTTTTAGGTGGCATTTTGCAAGTACAGTAACTGCTCAAAACCCACACACTTCTGGGCAGGGCATTTAAATGTGGATGTAAATCCAAAATCTGGTGAGGATGAACTCCACAGAAACAAGGCTAAGGTCTTTGGGCTTCTTTGGAACATGCAGACGACTTTCAAAATCAATTTTAGGGCATCAAATACAACAACAACAACAACAAAATCTATAAATGGCAAACTGTAAAATACTTATTTATCCTCTAGGTCAGCAACCATAATTAGAGAAAGCAAGCTTCAGTTCATAGCCTTGTGTTTTAAGCATCCAGAAGCCAATGTGCTCCTGATTCATTCAGCTATGTCTGACCATCCAACAAACACATTTACTTATCATTAAGAAAAAAACAAGGTGTTTTTTTTCCCCCCAGAATCTTCAGCTTCTCAAGAAAATCTGTGCCACACTATATGTGTCCCTTCTACTACACTGCCTATGGGAAACTGCCAAGAGACAGTTGCTGGGTAGGAGGCCAGTAGGGTCGTCTGATACTCATCTGGGCTTGTGTATAAACATGTTCTCATTGCAGTTTCCCTTGTCCACCCCAGCTCATTCCTCGGGAGTATTTGTTGTTCTCATTCTTGTCTTATTTACCTTTCCATAATGACTTTTCAGTGCAGAGGCCATCTTTTATCCTTTTACATTGTTTGCAAAAAGAAGCCCCATCCCTACTGGGTCCTTTAAGCAGTACTGTGATACAAATAACACAGCTAAAAATAATGTTCCTGCTTCTCAAACATACGTCACCTAAGGCCAGACAAAAGAAAACTGTGTATATGCTCCTTTCCGCCTTGCTCCCTAAAGGAATGCATCTTTTCTCAGCTGTAAAGTGAGCCTGGCAATTACTGTATGTGCATGTCCGTGTTCCTGTTTGGAGCACTATAATTGTTTTACAGCCCTGACTGTGATTATCCAGTACCCACCAGAAAATCCCAGTGCTTTGATCACAGCACTCCCTACCCAGGCTCTGCAAATAATTCATCAGAGGAGGGGGGTGAGCAGAAGGAAGATGAAGAGGAAACAAGAAACACAGCTAACACAAAGCTAAAAGGAAGGAAACAAAGATAAAAATGTAAAAAGAAAAAATTAGGCAGAAAATAAAAAAGGGAGGAAACAGCCCACAGAAAAGAGAAATGATGTGAAGCAGAGTTGAAGGAAATGTGTTTCCCTATCAGGACTAAACAGAGGTGAGTCTCTGAGGAAAACAGGGTACTTGTAATTTGCTGCTGCTCTGTCAGCCTCTCTAAGGGTCATTAATTTGTTCCCTGTCCTACTGTTCTAACATTAATGGTGTACAAGCTATCCCGTGGACAGTCCCCATACATTTGAGATGAAGGTAGTGAGATAGCAGAAGCAAGCAGAAACAGCTTGCTTATTTGGGCAATAAAAAGACAGAGAGCTAGCAGTCAAACATAGAACAGACAGGATATAGCAAATTACAGGGTTCTCCTTCTAGCCTGTGCCATTAAGTGAATGTTTTCAGCAATGCATAGATGCCCTGTGGGCACGCAGACTTCTAATGATCACCATGGCTTGTTTGCTTCCTGACCTAGGGATTTAGCTTTCCTACTAGAGCCATCATCTGGCACAGCTTCTGCCACCCACACAAAAAGCATTAATCTTGAATAAGGCAGGTATGTCTGCAAAGCAATACTTGCAAATAGTCCAAACCCATCTTTCCCTCTGCCCTGCCTCAAGAGATAGTGTCCAGTTTTCCCCATAACCAAAGAGAATAACCATTACCTAGTTACGGCTAATCTCTGCAAAGAGACTTGCATGTCATGAAGAAACCAGCACACTGCTTTCTTGCTCATGTTTTAAGTAGTGTCAGGATTAACTGATCCGCGCCGGAATCCGAGTTTTGTGGTTTGCTGCCGTGGCAGCTGCCGCCGTCCAGAACAGCTGCAGCAGCACTGAAGCACAGTTCTGTCCGCTATATGGTTTCATGCACAGTTTATTCATTCTTGTCACAACTGTTTTATCTCGAATGCAATTGGTCTTCCTAGATTTCTCTTTCATAATTCTGTTCTCTTTTAAGTCCTTACTTTTCAGTTATTTAAAGGAGAAGCCATAAACCAAAACTACTATAAAACCAACTCAACCACCACTGCTTTTTTCTAGGCCGGTAGCTGAATTTTCCAGTACTTCACACAAAACCTTCAGAAAATGATTCTGAGGAGCTGTGCCAACAGGCTATTTCTGTTCCCAAATGTCAATGGCTATAGAATACCATACTGAAGCCCAAGCTGTTCAATACAATTTCATCTGTCTCCGCACTGCTTCAGATGAAGCAATATTCCTATCCTCACAACAGCACGGCATGCTTTTTATCAGTCAGCTCAAGGTTCAAAGATAAAGATGTTTCACTCCCATAGACAGACAAAACTTTCTCATGATGGAGAGCAATCAAAAACCAGGGGAGCCAGGGACAGAGTGGGGAAATTGTTTCCCAGCACACCACACAGAGGGATGCAAGCCCTGCACTTGGGGCCAGACACACCCACTGCTGTGCAGTCGAGTCACGGGGACTTGGACTCAGGACAGAATTATGCCAGAATTTCTCAGAGGCTCTGCCTTCCTGAGATAAACTCTGACTTGCAAAATGTCAACCATCACTTTCCACACTCACCTTCAGCAAGAAAAGTGCCCTGGGCTCAGCCATACTAGAGGAGAGGCACTATCCCTAGCTGTTACACAGAAGGAATTCATTCTGGCACTGACGGACAGGAGCTTTTTATTTAGTATCTCTGAAAAGGACTCAAGAATATGTTGCTGGTAGCACCTCCTGCATTCTGCAGTTAATTTGTCTAAACAATTGAAAGCTAGTTAAAATGTATACAACAGGGGAGTCACTATGTGTAATCTCTCTTGACAGACAGAGATGCAAACAGCTACCTCCTTTCTAAAACCAGTAACTTGACTGTGCCTGAGAGGAAATCAGTGAATAAAATATGTACACTGCTAAAACACTACAAAAATAAATGTGAGAAGTCTATTATAAACAAGAAAGGTACAAATTGATTTTAGAGGCTTCCCCCTGACTACACCAGCAGAAAATAAGGTCAGTCTGCATGACTGCTTACCTTATATCTTTTTTTACATCCAGGAACAGGACAGGCAAAAGGTTTTTCATCCCCTCCATTCATGCACATTGAACTAAGGATAGCTTCAGAGCTGATGGCACTTTCTGTAGTCCAGGACTCATCACTGTCTGATTCTTCATAGTCTACTTCCTCCTCATCATATTCACTACCTAGAAAAGCAGGGTAGTGAGATAAACCAAGAATAAATAAAAGCCCAGCAAGATAACCCATTCTGCATTTATTACATCAGTTACAATGACTTGTAATTTCCCCACTTTTGTCTTTGCTTGAAGACAGTTAGTTTTCATTTTATAAACCTATCTTTCTTACAGCTATTTATTCCTTCATAAAGACACAAGAGGGTTTTTTCTAATAACCAGGACAGGCATTATTAATACATCTTCATAAACTGTTAACTGCATGGTGCAGAAAGTTCAAAGGACTGATTTAAAAATGCAGTTTCATTACTCCTCAAACAACAGGATCCTTCTGCCTTTCCCAGTGCCCAAACAGAAAATGTGTGTCCCCCCTGCAATTAAAGCTAATTTTAAAGCTTTTCTTTATGCAATACAATACTGAAAAGTGTAATTCTACAGATCATAAACAGTGTAAAATAATATGTTGACACGTCCTAATGCATTTACTAGCCCTTTGGAATTAATAGGAATTATAGCACAACATTAATAAGAATTATATTGTAGCAATTATAGTTGTGAAATTCATTCCCTCAGGTGTGGGGATAAATTGCATTGTGTGACTGCCCTGAACAGACCACACTATGTTCCAGATATGCTACAACAACCATTTGAACAGCTAGTGCAGAGTTTATTATGTTTAATTGCAATAACTATTAATGAAATCTTCTGAGGAAGTTACATGTGAAACAACAGAAATTAGGAAAGCACAACTCCAACTATAAAAAAAAGGTTAAGGGAAAAAAAAAAAAAAAAAAAAAGGCAGGGGAGGGAAGAGCCCCAGCTGATTAAAAAATACATGCACAGGGGGAGAGAGAGGGAAAGCTGAGGGAAACTTCCGTGGTATCAGCAGGAGGTGGTGCTGTGTTTCCCCTCCCCTTTCTTCTTTCCCTTTCCCAGCTCTGCTAAATTTTATCCCTTCTGCTGAAAGACGATTTGGCTCCGAGTGCTGGAATAGCTCCTGTTATTAAAGACAGTTATGTGACACTTGCACGGCTCTATCTACTTCCCTCATATGCCCTTTCAGCGCATGCCTTAAGCAGCTCTACGTGCCAAGAAGAAAACGCAGACAGATGCCTCACGACACTTAAAAAAGAAACATCCTGACTTCCCAGAGAAAACTCGTGCTGCAACATACAGCAGGGTTGTGGGGTGTTTTTTTCTGCTTCTGGTGAAGCTACATACACACCTAGCATCTCACATTTTTCCCTTTGGATTTCCCCTCCCCAGTAATCTCACTCAGATTCAGCACCTCTCCACCACTGAGTAAAAATGCATGTGAACTGGTAGCTACAAGCACGCAGGGCTCCTCAGCTTTAATGAGATACTGAAAGTTCGCTTACAGATGTCAGGCTATCCACGTTTCTTTCCTGTGGTTTTCCTCCGTATAGGGTGGTGCGCAGATGAGGAAAGATGGACGGTTTCCCACCGTCAACAACTGTCGACATAAGCACATGCACACACGCTCTGCAGCACATCTGGAAAACTCTGCCCTGCTGACTGCAACTCCTTATCCCACATGGAACGAGCCAAAGCCAAAGAAAGCATTATTGACCTCTTAAAATATTTCTGAACTCTAGGAACAGTTAACCTAAAATGAAGTTAAGAGTTGTTATAGTTTAATTAACTAATAAAAAAATGGAGGCAAAACCACAACTCTGCTTCTACGATTTCCTGCCCTTGATTGTATCTTGATGGAAAAAATTCCTCAAGCTTTTCCTTTCAAACTTTCAAGCTCAGTGGGGTTTTTTTAAGCAAATGCAACAGAAAACCCTATTGTAAACACATGTATGCACTCCCCGGATGAGAAAATACACAACAATCCTAAATGCCGATACCAACAACTTCTGCCATTATAATCCCACCCCCCCTAAGAGCGGGGTGATTTCCTCCCAAACAGGATTTTGTCCTCCCAAAGAAAACATCATTTGAGACTGTAAAACATCCATGAAGGTTATCACTACTTTAAGAGGTAACAAGGAACATGCTTTTATAAAATGACAATCAGTGCTCTATAAAACTTAACATGCAACATGGTTCGTAAGGAAAAAGGTACGCAGAACAGTAGGGAGATGAAACAACCATTGCAACTATGCATTTCCATAGGCTTTCCTTTATTTTCAGGGCATCCTTTTAATTTTTCTAATGACTTGGTACAGTAAGACCCAATTCTGTTAGGACTTTTGCTCATGCTTCACTTGCAGGTAGAAACATTCAAGAAGAGAGACAGAAGAAACCAAAACATGCATGTAAGCATCTGTGAGGTTAGACCATCCTTAAGATTTTCTTTTAATTAGCTTACCTGAACAAAAATGCAAGATTTTGTCTAGCATAGTCACAAAAGTTGCTTAAACAGTATAAGCAAATGTATATAATAAATAACTCCACTGTCTTAAGTTTTTTAATCCAGACTTGTCACTATAGATTTTAAAAATAACAAAATAACTGTATGTTTTTGCTTACACAAACCAGTAATACTAATGGTGCCAATTACCTGAAAGGCATATTACTTTATACAAAGCTGGAACTGCAGTCTATCACTGCTTTTATCTAACTGTTCTACTGAAAATTGCTGGTACTCTCTTTAAGAGAGAGAGAGAAAAAAAAAAAAGATAAATTAAAAATCTAAAAATTTATTTAAGAGGGTCTTGGTATAAACAAAATGCCAAAAAAACTTACTGTCCTGAAAAAAAATTCATTAGCCATAAAAATTTATCCTTCAAATAATGATGTTGATTCAGTTGCCATAGAAAAACAACACTGATTTAGTCAGGCTTTTAACTGATTATGCCTCAGAATTTAATTTCCTCAGTTGTCAGTGTCTAAGAGCAGCAACCCGTGCGGTGCCTCACTGCCTGCGCACAACACATCGGTGATGGGCTGGGGCTGGGGGAGAAAAAGGAAAACCAAAAAGCACGACACGCAGGTTGGCGCTGCTGTAATAAACAGCCCCTAGATGAGGCATTTTAATTAAAGACTGTTAGGCTGAGGACGGTGGCTTTGCAAAGCTGTTCCCATGCCGAGCAGGAGTCCCTGGCCCTCGGCTACATGTCAGGTGTACAAGCTGCAAGCCGAGCCGCTGGCTGTCGCTGGCTCCTTCGAGCAGCTTGCCAGGGTGCCCGCAGCGCGCTGACAGGGAAGCGTGCAGCAGCAGGGCTCTTTGATCAAGATCTACCTTGCTGCTTGGTTTTTGGGTTTTTTTTTTAACTTTGTTGGTGTTATGCAATACTAATTGTAAATATTTACTTTTGTAAAGGAAAAAAAAAAAATGAAGTGCCTTTGCAACTAACCCATGGTCTCTTCCAGGGTGTAACAACTGCGTGACTTGGACAAGTATTTGCAGTAGCTCTTACGAGAGCTGGCTCACTTGATCTCCACTTGGATCTTGCCGTGCACATGGAAAACAGGACGCTGTGCTGGGGCACGCTGCCCTTTGCGGGGACTGAGCAGAGATGTTCCTGTAGCACAAGTGCTAATGTCCTTACCGTTTCTCATCATGCTTGGAAGGCAGACAGATCGTTCCCCCCATCAGTATTCAAAGGAAAAACATCGGAATTATGCTTCAGAAGTCTGAAGAGCAAAAAAACTCGCCCAAAACTCAACAACACACATTTCTCGAGGATGAAGCGTCTAAATATCTGGAGGGGAAAGGCTGACAAAGAAGCATATGCTTTCAGCAAGGGAGAGTACAAATATACAACATTATTACCGTAACTAAATACTAGTTCTACAATAGCAAGAAAACTGCCTTCTCCACCCCTGTCTTCTGGCAACGCTCTTTCTGAGGCTCCTTGCTAGTTCCTTGCCTTTTACCATATCTTGTTTCATCATCTGGCTTTCATTCAGAGACCCTACATAGTTCTACTTCAGCCTAACCTAAACCCACTGCTTTATTATCCAAATGACTCAGTAGCATCCTCACAATATTGCCCCTGCCCTCGCATGCAGTATTCCCTTAGTCCTGGCCCACAAAGTCATGCCCCACCTCCTGACTCCAGTGGCCCTGCCAGAAGACTCACTTCATCTGTGCTGCCCCCAGCAGATTACAAAATGAAACAAAACAAAGGTAAGGAAAGAATGATAGTTTGTTTGGTTCTTTTCCTCGAATTTTCCATGCTGAGACAATGCCAGTGCTCCTCAAAGAGGAGGTGGACTCAACTGGTTGAGATGCACTTGAGGTGGACACCGCTAGGAACAGCTGGCATAGTATGTCATAGCAGAGCCAAGTATTACACAAAATTACTTGTTATGAAAAGACAGAAAACATACAGGATCACAGAGTATTCTGGAAAGTTTCTTCTGGTTTAATTTTTATGCTGAGAAATCAGAAGGCTGTCTGCATCACAGCAGTTTATTTGCCAAAAGTAAACACACGCATGAAAAGGGTTACAATTACTGCCTGAGTGGTCAGAAGTCTTTGCAGTGTGATGAAAAGCAAAGTTGCATCATAAAGACTTGCTCCACCTCTTCTTCCAGTCAGTAAGAACATCAATTAATGGCACAGGAAACATGCCCATCTACTACTTTTTCTAGCAGATAAGTCAAGTCAGCAACTTAAGTAGCTCAGAAACATTTTTCAGAGAATAGGAATAGAACAGAATAGAATAGAAAAGAATTTGGGAATAGACAAGATCCCAGCTACACTGCTGAAAATCTGGAGCCTTCTCTTTTTATATTTATGTGTTTTATTCTATATTCACACCACTGTAGTCAACATAAATTCTACTTTTTGTGTGAGCGAATTCATCGCACCATGAGATTTGCAGAGGAATTTTTCCCTCAACTTTGAATGAATCTTGGTTCTAGCAGGTGCACATCATTTGTAGTTATGTTGCTTTCTAAATCTAAAGACTTCTACACTGTGCCTTGAAATATAAAAAAGACAAAGCTAATGAAAACCAGCACAGGCTGCGTGTGCCATTACAGTGAATACAATCTATCTCTACCTCTGATCAAGAACATTATGAGCTCTTCCTTTCTCCTCCCACAAAGAAAAACAAATCCAAAATATCCTTGCCAATTATTTCTGTGACCAGAAAGCATACATTGAAGTATACAATGAATAACTATGAGCAAATAGCCTATTACAGTGAGAACCAACATGGTTAGTGTCACTGAAAGTTCATGGTAATTCCAATGACCTCTCACAAAAATTCAGCTTCACACTTTGTCCCGTGTAGGACTTGCAGTTTCTATTTCATTGAAACAGTTTTATGAGAGCACTTCTTATGTTAAGAAGTTTGCCTTCCCACATACTGTGACAGCTTCCTTGATTAAAAAAAAAAAAAAGGCAAATTATTAATATTATGTGAATTTTGGTCTAACACTAAAGCATATTTATAGATTTGTCAAACTTCTTCCCTCTGTGCCCGTGGATGCAGTCTCCTCCATGCTCACCAGCAGAGAGAACGTTCCCACAGCTGATACTCATTGCTTATCTAAACACATATCAAGTCATCCAAAATGAAATATTCTTCCTTTATATAAAGCACAGGAAATAAATGCTAAGGGAATTGAAATACAAGACAGTTAAATAACAAGCATTGTGGCTGCTGTGCAAGTCTTTAGAAGCTGCAGCAGGACTCTCTCGGCTGCAAGCTGGTACAGGCAGCACAATGTAGTGGCTCTGCAAACTCAAGGCAACAAATTTCAGACACTGGATCATCCAAACAGACTGAGACAGGGTGTTTCCTTTGCTTGCTTGTTTTGGGGGTGGAGGGAGAAGGAGAGTCAAGAGGACAGAAAGTGTTTTTCAGCCCTTCTGAAAGGCCATTCAGACTTTTTCTTGTATTTTCAAAAAAATTCTTTCATCGTTCACATCCACGAATGTAAACACGTGTGTAATACAACTGAAAAAAACCCAAGGTAGTTTAAGCAGAGCACTGTGTAGTGCTACAGACGTGGGTATTTTAGACTGCAAGTGCAGTTCCAGTGTTTGGATTAAGCACCTATATAAAGCAAGCACTGGGTTCATGACGGTGTAGGCTGGAGCCTTCCTTCAACCAGTGGGCGCAAGCTCACGTAGTTAGAAGTTTTCTCTCTTATCCCAGTAAATATCTCTGAACCTTGTTCCTGGGAGAGGAGAGGCAAATCTGTTCTCAAAGCCAACTGCATCCTTGGTGGCTCTGCTGTCACTCGAGGGAGCTGCTCGAGATGGTTATGGTTTGTCAAATGGGCAGTTGCCAAGGCTGGCAGAGACCTCCATCCCTCTCTGCATGATCACAAAAGAGTCACAAAAGAGCAATTACAACTTATTATTGACTTGGCCTTGGGCCAAGCGGGGGTGGCCCAGTGCACGTCCTGCTGGCCACTGCCAGCCCCGCGCAGCGGGTCCCGCGGGCTGTGTGGTCTGTGGCGGTTGCTGCTGGGCTGCTCTCACACATGCTCGTGCCAGGAGCACAGCCCTCATCTTGCACTTCAGCTGGTGCTGCTGCCAGCATTTTAATCCTTCTCATGACACTAGTCAGTGCAGGATTTAGCCAGAAAAATGTCTTCTGAAGAAAACACCCTTCCTCCCAGTTCTGTTCTAGCTCAGATCAGGTCTCAAGTGCTACATAATGAGCTGTTTAGGAACTGTTACTAGTCAGAAGAACAATTTTTCTATTGTCTCTGGTTGAAGCAGGGCTCAGTTAGTGAATAAGCACCAAGAGAATATCAAAACTGTACTTCATGTAATGATGCAAATATAGATTCAAATGCAAAGAGCAATATGGATTTTAACATTATTTTTATGCACAAGGTACTTAAAAGCAGAAGAGAAAATAAGTTAGACAAAAAAATACTTTTTCTTGTTAGTAAGTATCATTCAAAGAACAGCTTTCAGCCTATAGCATAGGGTCTGCTATACCAAAGGCAGAACCATGTAAGCAAGCAAGGATATAGGTAGGCGTTTCTGGACATCTTCTACCCTCTCAGTCTCCACAGAGATGGCAACTGTACCTTGCACAGTCACAGGAACAGGCTGAGAAGATACTTTCCACAGCTATTTTTGGAGGGTGATATCTCAAACAGGATGAGCCCACAAGTAGTTAGGCACCCAACCCATGGATAGCTTTGGTGTTTTAAGTGAAATGATAGGTAGTCGATTCCAACATTTCAAATTACCTTTTCATTTAAATGCTCAGTGTAAGCTCATGCTGAATTTTAAGTAACTGAAAATGTATTCAGTTATAATGTTTAAATCCACTTTGGAAAGCACGCAAACACTTCAGATCCTACATGTAAAACACAGAACCAAATATACTGTATTTTGGTACAAAATGATTTCAGCTGAGTTAGCCTATATGGAAAATCACCCTAAAATCCTGGATGTAAAGCTAAAATGATAAGAGGTACAAAATAAACGTAAGGGTTTTTACTTAAAGTACTACTAGTATAACATTAGTATTATATAGTCTTACTCACTTTCAGTAAAATTGGGAGCTATTTACATGAGACCTGCTCATCATTTTGGGCTACAGGGGAAACTGAACTAACAATACTCAGGTTAAAAACAAAACAAAACAAAACACAGTCCTCCAGAGCCACTATAGGAGTTGGTGGAGCAGCTAGACTCCTATCTGGCCTTAGAAGCAATTGTGTGCAGTTTTCTATTTCAATACATGTGTATCTTGATATCCGTTTATCAAAGAACAGTCTTTAAAACTAAACACAAAATCCAAATCCTGAGATTATAAACCCACTAAAAGAGTTTGCACACCTATATAAGCTAACTAAGAAAGAAAAAAATAAAATTCTCTACTTCCAGTTGCTTGCAAAAGAGCAACTAATCACAAAAACATGCATGTAAAGAACTGATTCTGGAAAAACAGTCAACTGATACCACGGCATGTGTTTTGTAGAAAAGGACTTTCTGAGAATGCTGCAGAGGTGCTAAAGCAAATTGTTATAATGTCACTGCACAATGTGCTGTTGAGGTTTTATGGTCACACTGCGCCAATAGTCTCGGGAACTTATTTTGCATTCTTACATAAACTTTTTTTCCCCAATCCTGTTTTCCACAAAAACGGGCTTTCAATAACGTACAGTCTTCTGTTTATACATAGTACAGGAAAAACACGATAAAGCCAAGAACACCATCTCTAAACATATTTTAAAACTAGATTTCTACAACTTCATGTAAACAAGAATAAGCTGTTAAACGTTCACCAAAAAAGAACATAACCTTCCTGTAATTAAATGGCAGTGTTTTACACAGAACTTTTTTAAAAATCACACACACAAAAAAGTAAATAAATAAATCAATCCAGTAGACCCCTCCCAACTTCAGGCTTAACCTGCAAATTAATGTAACAGTAATAAAACCTATGCCAGCTGGAATCCTTTCTTTCTCTGGCTTTGGCATGAGCAGCAAGAGCAGGTATATGTTTGAAGAAAAACATGCCAGTTTTTAGTCCCACCTTTAGTCACGGGACGTTAATTGAACTCTGGCAAATGTTTAAAGATATTCTCAAAATGTTCAAGAAAGAATTAAAACCAGTTGGGGCTGAGAAAAAAAAACAATCCATCCTTCCTCCCCCCTCCTCTTGTCCCAAACATCTGTTCCAAACTTATACTCCAAAAACCGCAGCGAAGAACAGCCATAATTAATGTTATTTTGGCTTTTTAGCTGCTAGCCCTGCATTCTGAGGTTAGAAATACAAAAATACAAATGCAGGGCACTATTACTGTACTTAAGGAATCTCCTGATGCATATAACAAAACGGCAGGGTTTTTTTCTCTTCTTTTCCCATTTTTTTTTTGGATGAAAAAGAAGAAAAAGGTAGAAAGGCTACCAGGAAACAGTTTCATGCTTAAGATAATGGATTACAATAAAGAAGTACCTACATAAATGAACTATGGTTTATGAAGCTATGAAAATACATCGAGACGTGGTTTATAACACTGTGCTAAACATGCTTTACAGCTGTACAAAAGCTATTTGGCCACTTACAGTGCAAGCCATAAAACTGCTAATGCACCGAGTCCTTCCTTCCCCACCCTGACTGCTGCGCAGAAGCTTCCCCTTCATCAGCACACAGACCCAGCAAGGATGTGCCAAGCTATGACCAGGCTCCAACCCAAGGACCTGCTGGCACTGTGCAGGTAGCGCTCACGACAACATGAGAAGAGCTGCTGATTTCAGCAGGATTCAGCTACACGAGGATTTTCAAGATGCTCTTGGGCTGGACCTTAGACCCTCACATGTGAATCACGCCAAAGGGATCCCACAGCAGGCTGCCTGTGCAGGACCAGGGTGCAGTGGAACTGCAGAGACTCAGGTCAGCTCAGTGACTCAGGTCAGCTCAGTGCGTTTTCAGCAGCTTTGGGTTGAGGGAATTTCATCTCTATGAGCCCCAGGAGGGTTACAAACCTCTGACCAGCAATGAGGGAAGCAGTGGCAGATTCTCCACTTCAATGCATTGAAGGGTGGGAGGA
Source organism: Megaceryle maxima (assembly GCA_024605025.1). NCBI lineage: Eukaryota > Metazoa > Chordata > Aves > Coraciiformes > Cerylidae > Megaceryle > Megaceryle maxima. Next base: position 14,649 of record JANHGN010007492.1, on the reverse strand, counting down.
TTTATTTTGCACAAAAAATATATTTAATGCGTCTACTTGCTTTTAAATGCTTTGACCATCTAGATCTAAGAAACTCCATCAGTATAATTTTAAAGATAGCCCTAATGTTAACACTCAGAATTATCAGTAAGGACTAAGATGCCTATTGATTACTGAGCCAGGGTCAAGGCTTCTGTCATCCTGCCTATGTACAAAATCTACAGGAAAGAGCTCTTAAGTTTTTAGTGTTTCTGCAAAAGAAATGCATTTTTAACACCCAGACATAAGAACACGTTAAGCGCAGGAGTTGTGTCTCCTCTCTCTTTTTAAAAAAACACAATTGCTGATAAAATAAAATCTGTACTGTGCTTGGTATGCAGTCACAAACCTTTCTTTGAAGCTATCGCTGTTTGAATCAAGTGTACAAAAAAATGCATTAGCAGGTGTGAGCTGTTTCAGAACAACTTGTTGTGCTGAAGTTGAAATGCAAAGTAATTTTCAAGTTATGTTCCATTGCTCTTTGGATTCTTATCTCTGGCATTAGAGGCAGAAGTGCTGAGAAACTCCTGTGAATGACGCTGTCTGACTATACATGGAAAAACCTTACAAAAGGGGACTGTGCTAGCATGGATAAAGGACGAGCCTTCATCTTCAGCAAGAATGAGGGTGGTATCTTCCACCTGCCAGACCACAAGCACTAAAACAACAAGAGAAAATGTAGTTTTGTGGGCCAGCAAATGTTTCATAGCCTTCAGCTCACTTGGTAGTACATGTAAGCTACAAACAAATCTGGTTTTCATAGAATTTGATGTCATTTTGATGATCACGTACTGGCTAACATTGACTCACAATGCACCATTTCCCCTGTGAAATAAACCTCTTTGTGGTTTAAGTTAGAGAGTGTAAAATGGTACGTTAGTTCTTGGCTTTTCTCTACTTCTAATTTGCTTTGGCTACAGTGCAAGGAAAACCCAAGCATTTGCTTAAGCTTCACCAACTTCAGCACACTGAAATACTAGGCTAAATAAGAATGCTTTCCCACCCCCCCCCGTTAGGCACTGTAAAATCTCCTTGAAAACCATAACTGCTTTCAGTATGCAGACATACAGCACCAGTACAACTAGAGCAATTTTTTTCAGTTCTTGAAGCACTACAATGGTACAAATAAATCACATTCAATCTTGAAGTGCAATATTTTTATATAAATATGTGTATATATGTGTGCATATACATAGGCATGATTTAAATAAGTATGTAAAAGTTCCATCTGCACAACTAGTTTTGAACTTTATTGAAAATAATTTGTGCTTTCAGTTAGGAATTTTCAAGATAATTAGCAGATTACTTATAAAGCTAAAGAGTAATAAAAAATAAAAAATCCTTCCACCCATTGGCCCTTGCAGTATAAACACACAAACATGAATGCTGACATTGTTACTCAGAACCACTGAAGTTCCTTTTTGAGTGTCAAAACTATTCCTAAACTAAACCAGTTATGGCACAAGCTGTGAAAGGCAGGCACAATGTGCTTGCTACGAAATGTGTATTTTTTTTACACATTTGGAGGAAGAAAGGTCCATGTACAGCGGCAGCGCGTCTACAAAAAAAAAAAAAAGTATCATAAATTAACAGAGATAACTTTTACTTTAAGCTTATTGTACATTTTCTGTTCTTGATCCTGTTAAAAATGGTTTACCAGGTTAGACTACTATGATGGGGATTATAAAACAGTTCCTGTGCTTGGAAGTACTTTAAATCTACAAGCCATGTTTCTATTGCTGCTTTGTAGCTCAAAACCCAAAACTAGTGATGATTTTATGAGTTGCTATAGTCTAGACAACTAAGTTACTTTTCAGTGAAATTGTTCCTTGGGGAGAGTACTGTGAAAATTCCCATACAATTAATGACAGGTATGTGCAACTAAAATAGAACTCTACAGCACAGTAGCTTTACAATTACCAGTGCAATTTATGTCCGTATCAAACAAGAATGCTCTGAAGGGGCTGGGAGGATGAAGTAAAGCAAACAGAAGGTTACGTGTAAAGCTACCTGTAGTGAGGGAGGTGAGGTAAGTGGGATGCAGTGTTAAAATTTCCAATGTGCCTTCTCCTCTGGAAAGATTCAGAATTCTACTAGAAAGCACAAAAACTGACAACTGAGTCAATCTCCCCAGAACATATTTTTATAGTAAACTGGGCTCAACACATGTTTGCTGCCAAGTTAAAGAGCAAATGAGAAATTTAATTAAATTATAAGGGAAATTCACCCATAAAACAGGAAAAGAAAGAAAACCAGAAAATGCAAATGCAGAGGAAACCTATGAGAAGAACTGTGATTAAAAAAAAAAAAAGAAGCCTTCATGTATTTTCTCCTCACAGCACAGCCCTAATTTTCCCCAGAAGCTGTTTTTTACCTCAATTTTACTTTCCTGTATATATACACACTTACAAACAGCCTTTTAACTTTAAAAGTTATTTTAACTTTAAAAGTTATTTTAACTTTAAAAGTTATTTTAACTTTAAAAGTTATTTTAACTTTAAAATAATTGCATTTTGTGAATGTAGTAAAGGCCTTTCTGTACTTAGGTTATTTTAGTTTAGGATGGAGTTAGAAAAAGGACTAATATTGGGAGGTTATCATGATATATGTCCTTGTGAAAACCATACAAGAAGTTAGTTACAGGAGAATCCTCATCATTTTGCTCCACTTTTACAAGGTTACAGCCTTTGATTAGTGGGAATCACAACCTTCTGTAAAAGGAAGACACTCGTGCGTTGTGCTAGCTTGTCTAGCACAGCCTTGTAGAAATACTCCAGGACCCATACCCCAAAGATACAGGACTTTGAAAGAACCACAGTCTCATTCTTGGGGCCCTGTGCTTCTTACACTTTACCAACACTCCTTTCTCACCTGGTCCATCTGCACTGAAAACGTAAACCAAATCAGAAAACACACGTAAGGCAAACAGGCACTAAGAGACAAAAAAGACACCACGTAAGAGACTCCCTTGTAAGGGAAACAGCCACCCAGCCTATGGGGTGCATAAAGAAGAGTGTGGACAGAAGGTCGAGGGAGGTTCTCCTCCCTCTCTACTCCAGATGTGGTCTCACTAGTGCAGAGTATTGTGTTCAGTTCTGGTCTCCTCAGTTCAAGAGGGACAGGAAAATACTTGAGAGAGTCCAACAGAGAGCTACAAAGATGATGAAGGGACTGGAACATCTCTTAAGGAGGAAAGGAATGAGACACCTGGGGCTGTTTAGCCTGGAAAAGGGAAGACTGAGAGGAGATGATCTTAATGTTTACAAATATCTGAAGGGTGGGTGTCAAGTAGAAGGGGCCAGTCTCTTTTCAGTGGTGCCCTGTGCTAGGATGAGAAGTAATGGCAGCAAGGTGAAACACAGGAAGTTCCACTTGAACATGAGGAAAAACTTCATCACTGTGAGGGTGACAGAGCACAGAAACAGGCTGCCCAGAGACTTCGTGGAGTCTCCTTCTCTAGAGACTTTCAAGACCTGCCTGGATCTGTTCCTGTGTGGCCTGCCCTAGGTGTTTCTGCACTGGCAGGGTGGTTTGACTCGATCTCCAGAGGTCCCTTCCAACCCCTACCATTCTATGATTCTAAGCCTGGTCCAATTCCCGTTCCTTTTAGGATCTAGCCAAACTGCAGAGCTGGTAGCCAGGTAATCACACAGTTCCATTTCAATAATCAGCATGTAAGAAAAGGGTACAAAGGAGGAAAATCAAGATACTCTTTGGTAGATCAAAGTTAAAAATCAAGTGACTTAAATAGAAAAGTTCTGTCTGTAAACACTTGTCCTGATTAGATTTCTTAGTCAAAATCTCTCTCCCCTTTCATTTTGGCACACCTACTCCACTTCCTTACCTGACTCTTGACCCCCAGCAACACCTCAGTGCTTACAGCCCCCTCTGCACTCCTACAGGATGTTACTGTTTATCTCCAACAGTAAATATGAGAAACTAATCCATCACTGGAAGTTACTTTTACTTACTGCCACTGCTTTATTAGAATTCCACAGAAACTGATCAAGAACAGGAGCAACAAGAGTTACAGCAGTCTGCTGGTGGCCCCTCAGCAGGAGAGACATCCAGTTACTTCAGGACATCAAAATACAGTTACTTCCATACAATCTAGGTGTATTTGGAAATCACTGAGCCACCAATTTGTGCAGGTTTGACTAAGATGATGTTCTTAATCTTCACAATTTCATGCTCTTTGATTTGGGGCTATAAGTTAGTAATTATTATTTACCGTGCAGTCACACTCTAGTTCGGACAACAGCTTTGTGGCTGTGCCTGCAACAGGAGATCATCTTTGCTCCACAAAGCCTCCAAGCTTAAGTTTCAGTATGTCCTGGGAATGTAATTATTTTGGTTTGGTTTGTTTTTTTTCCAGTCAGTAACCAATATAATACATACTCTTAAGAAACCCAGACAGCCACCTGACAACAGATGCCTGGGAGAAAAAAAAGATCCATTTCTGAAGCACTTAGCCAAGCACACTGACAAGCACTTGAACATTTTTCACTCTGGATTACTGAAAGAAAGAACTGAATATTTATGAGGTTAAAGCCTGGCTCCCTATGTGGCATCTCTTAGCTGGGAACAAATCCCACCTGTGCCAAGAAAGCTCCTATAAGAAATAATTGCACTTTTACTTATTATTTTTTATTGTTATTGGAAACATCCTCCTATAGCTTTATTCCTTAAGGCAGAAATTAGAAACTACAACAGATTTTACTTATTATTCATGCTCAGTCACAACCTCAGACAAAAGCTGATGTTATAAACTCACACCATGTCTAAGCACACGCATATATTATAGTTAACTCGTATGTTGATCAACTGTTTTACACAATGCCATTCATTTAAAGAAAATATATATATTTTTTCTATTTTTTTACAAGAACACCCATAAGGCTGTATTAGAATAGGTGCCTCAGATGGCTAAATGCTGGGCAAACCTAAGTATATATTAATTACCATGTGATTAATATTGGCCCCCAAACCTGCAATTAGATGGAACAATTTTGGCTCCAATAATTAGAAGGAAAGTTCTCATCTGCACAGAAATGTGAATTCCTGGCACCAGTGAAGTCTCTCAGTTTTAACACAGACCACAATACAGTTGCCTCAAGGTATTTTATCATACCTTGCAGGCCTGGAACATTGAATGTATTCAGAAAAACTTTCATTATGCTGGAGAACAGAATTTGGTCTTCATTTAGTGAAGTATAGCTTTTTAGCCATACTGTTTATACAAGAGTGGGTCTATATATCTAATTTTTAATGAAAACATAGCAAATGAGTTCTTTAGCCTCTGAACAGGCAATTAAGTAAGTAGAAACTTCTATCAATCTGAACAACTAATGAGATGGTTCCTCGGACATTTGAAAGTGTGTTTTTTCAAGCTGCAGTAGAACTTGGTTGATTTGTGCTTTACTATGCTAGACACCCCATAAGTCAAACACACAAAAACGTAGCACTCTCAGCCCACTTCTCAGCAATGATTTAATAAAAAAGCCCTGGGATTTGATCTCACTCGTATTTCTACTTTCTTTTTTTTTTTTTTTTTTTAATTACATCTGCATGATACTACACTACATTAACTTAAGGTGTAATAATTAAACCCGAGCATTTTAGAATATGGTAACACAGCTGAACACAAGTTTTTGAAGTAGATGCTTTTGTGCGTACCTGAATTCTTGATCTTGCAACTCTGCAAGTGCAGAATACTCCATTCCAGTCTGGCAAAACACTTGTTACACGCTCAAATCAGGCATTCATTTCCTCAGTGGATATTAGATGCTTAGCATTAAACATGCGCTTAAGTGTGCATGACCTGAACTTGTAGCATGATTTCTGAGAAGCCAACACCACGTACTTGTTCCACCGAGTTGTCCTGACTACCAATACTAATTTCAAGCACCTTCACAAATTGGAGAGAAAAATATTTTGCAGTGCACTACCCTCAAAAAGCAGAAGCCCACCACAAAAGAGCAAGCTCTCTCTAGCTGTACTGAGCCAATCTCCACTGCACAAAGAAAAAGCTGTTGCAGATTATCAAATGAAGAGTGGATTTCATGGTTCAAAGTCTACTCTGGTTCAGTCTAACCTGGAGTTCAGAAATACCACCTGCTGACAGAATCCAAAGAGATTCTGATACAAGTAGCAGTTCTGCTACAAATACAGATTAATTTGTCTACAAACTAATAAGTGCATCCATAAACTAACAAAGTTTGAGCACCTAACTCCTCCTCTCAGCCTTCAATTAATTTGTGGGGGACACACATCCTGTTCTTTTACATTTCCGCTGTCCACTTTAAACTTACGAAGTGGCTTAGCTGAGCAGACCTCTCTTTCTTGCTGGATTCTGTTTAACATGCTTCTGTAGCACTCTGAGTACAGCTGCCTGTGCCATATGATTACTCTCTGGTTGAAAGCATAACATACGGAAATGGCACTGAAACGTCAGCTGCTTTGATACCTATGAAGAGGAATGAGCTTTTGCATTAAAACAACACACTTTTAAACAACCTAAAGCAGCAAAAATTAAGCACACATTTAGAATCTAAACTATACCAGTTTCCAGCACGCCTGATACTCCATCTCAATGCCCAACTCCAACAGTTGGTTACTACTGTGGTTTTGATTGCAAACAATGGGTGGTTCTCTTTCAACTTTTGCATTCTTGGAGAAGAAAGGGGAACAGACTCAAGAGAAGGCCCTTGGCATTCCTTTGTGAGTTAACCATGAAGGCAAATGCTATACAGCAGAGTTATAGAACAGTGTCTTGTGTCATTGAGATAATGTTAATTAGATAACAAAGTTTATTGGGAAAACTCATCAACTATCACAGTGCTTTGCTTCCCAGAAGCAAAACTCCCACAACAAAGTCCTTAAGGAACCAGAAGCAAGGTGGATCTTTACAGATTAATTTCTGAGTCGCCATTGCTTTTGGCAGGATCAGAAAGGAGATCTTTAGTTGTAATATGCGGACTTTCCTCCTCTGTAAATTAGTCACCCATAGAAGGAACAATGAAGCTCTAAATTATTTTACTGGTAGCAAGAACTCTCATTAACAAAAGAAGGAAGCTGTAATTTTTGGGTCGTTGTTTCGCCAGCAGTTGCATTGGTATTGTGAACAAATACAGACGAACAAGAGAAAAGATTAATAGTCTAAAAATCTATTAATTTCCTTGAAGTTTATATATACACTAGTTTAATCTTAGAAGATACTCCCTAATGATGTAAATGGGACACAATTATCTCTAATTTAGTTAACTAAACCTACAACAAACACAAACGTATTTAAAATTATTGCAGCTATTTAAGGATGCAGTCACACTAGGTATCAAAACTTCTTCTAATTACATAAGGCTCTGAAAATACTAGAAGACTGATTTTTTTTTTTTTTTTTTAATTGAAAAGATACTGAATTTCACTCTTTGTCTTTAAATCACATACTGCATAAAGTCATGGTTCACCACTAGTATGATATATTAGAAAAAAAATGGCCTATTTCACATGATATGTTCTAACTGGCTGAAACAGTGCAGCTTTAGGATTACTGACACAGCTACAAAGCAGTCTTGATTTCAATTTATGAATCTGCTCTATATATCTAAAAAACTACTCTGTTACTATAGAACTACTAAATCATCATTCAAATAGTATCCTTAGACAGTAAATGTAATGGTTTCCACATCAATAGTAATAACTTGAAAGCTTCAGTCATATTTCTTTTAAAGTCTTAAAATACTGCTGTACTGAATTTTTAGGCAAATTTGATTTACATTATCACTGGTTAGATCTCAGATTCCTTAAAGGTTATGTCCAATCCTACAAAGTACTTTTTACTCCCAATTAAAATTAATCATTAATTTCATGTTTTACTAGGAAAAGAAAAAAAAAAAGAAAAAAAGGAAAAAAAAAAAGCTGGTGAGATATTTTCTGTGGATAGAAAATGGGGTCACATTTGTAAATAGTGAGATCGGGACAGTGGAAATTTCAAGGAAGTTTGCCATAATAAGGAAAAGCAAAATCTTTCAAATGCAGTCAATCAAAACCAACTGCATAAATATGAATCCACAGGAAGACATTTATCCTAATTAATAACATAAACCAATAGTTAAGTCACCTACTTAAATGACAGCTGCAAATCAAAATGGGTCTTGCCAATTCTCTCGTGGGGTCAGCTATGACCACCCGTCAAAACTTCACTCTTTCATCGTCTTTACAAGCGGAAGGACTGACAGACAGTGGTGGCTGTTCCAGCCAACCATAGCATCCTTAATGCTCGCTGCTAGGACTGGCTGATATCCTCTGCCCAACGTGACCAGGCAGTAAGTAGGTCTATAAAACTATTAAAACAGCATAAATGTTATAACTTGTAATCTATTCAAATCAAAATAAAAAGAAGATCTGAGTGCCAGTTTCTTCAGAACAAAATCTAATGCTAATTATGAGGTTTTCAAATATTTCAGCTTTTTGGGGGGGCAGTCAAAACTTAGGTTTGAGTTGTTAAAAAGGTCATTGATAGTATTAAACTCTTGCTTTAGGATTTATAAGAAGGCAAAAAAAAAAAATCACTCCAGGCTGAAATTTACTATCCCAGGCCTGGAATCATTTAACAACAACAACAACAAAAAAAGTCATAAATATGGAAGAAAAACCAAAGCAACACAAAAAAGTGGTTTCAGATGATTTTTGGCACTCCTTCAATGCAAAAGTAGATGTACTTTTTAAAAATATTTTTTTAAGTCTGAGATTCATTACTATGAATTACTTTTGTAACTAAAATTGGGACCAGATTATTTTAATAATGAATTACCAAGAAGTTACTATCACTGAATATTTTTTAAAGATTTTCAGTATGAAGAGATATGATAATTTTCAAAGGAATGTCAATGGTCTGACTTACACTCAAAAGCCAGGAAGTTAGGGGTGGAAATTTCATCTGTAAGCCACACAGATGTATGAAAACATTTAAAAAATTAACAGCGTATGTTAAAGATGCAATGTCAGCTCCACTTTTATCCATAACTAGACTTCATTAGTTTTGTGGGTTTAAAATTGACATTTAAAAATAAAGGCAACAGAAGTTTTTGTGACTTAATTGATTGCTCCTTAAATAAAGGGATATTTCAATGTTTGCAGACTGTTAAGGTCTTTCCAAAATAAGCTATACGCTGGGGCTACTTAGCTCTATTTCTCTATCTTACTAAGGAGTCTGTATTGCTGATGGAAGCCATTTCTTTGGCTAACTCCTGCCTGTGAACTCTAACAAGAGCTTTTAAGCCTACTAAGTCCTGGTAGATGCTCTTGTTAAAACAAAAACTGAAAAAAAATTTTCAAGTGAACTTTCTGCAATCATTAAAGGACATGGGTCTTAAGAAGAAGAGAAAGGCTGTTGTAGGAAAGGGAACAAAAAGACAAATGTAAGCAGACAGCACATGCCAGTCACCCCTGAGGGAACAGAGGGGAGGTATAGAAAATTAACTGCTGCATTTCTACTGCCCACCAAAACCACAAATGGAATGTTTCAGGGACTAACACATACAGAGTCTGCAGATAAATACATGTCCACCTCATTACTCGAGAAGAGTCTTAAAGAGCACACTCTGCTGAATATTTCTGCTTTGGTGTGAATGATCTTATTTACGCCTAAGAAGGTGCTACACACATGCATGCAATGTTTGCAGTGTGTACGTCGTCAGCTTGGAGGCTGCTCAGCTTGGTCTGTGAATTTGGCCCGTTGTCTGCTGGCCTTCCTGAGCTCCCTCTGCAGGCACTGCACCCACAGAGAAACTCAGCCATGACATCACCTCCTCTGTGCAAGTTCTAACCATCATGGAGAATAAAACCCTATGCCAAGCAAACACTACAAAACAATTAAGTATATCTGAATAATCTAAATATCTGAAATATCTAAATATCTGAAAAATCTCAATGGTTATTTTAGGTTGAGAGAAACTTTTAAGATTACAAAAATGGAGATTCTGGGGTAAGGCTGTTGAAATGCAACTCAGTTGGTAGTCAATAATAACAAAAAATCTTCAAGAAAGAATACATGGGTTTAGCTACCAGGCTACTGTAAACCCTAACCATGGAACTGGGGAGGGAACAGGGCTCCAACGGGGTACAGAAAATGGAAGCCAGTATTTATTTATAAACTGGCAGGCAGGATTCCCAGAAACTGTCTGATACTCCTAGCTACAGGTAAACCAACATTCTAAGTAACTTTAAAAGTTTGGAAAAATATATAAATAATAAAAATAAAAGTATTTCAGTAAACAGATAAAGGCTTTTTTTCTGTAGCATTTGATAGAACACATTGCAAAGAGTACATCACTGACCACTGTTACTGACAGATGTGAGAAGTTATACTACCTGACTGCATCATGAATTAGCCTTCCCAGGAGGAACTGTACAAAAACCAAACCAAAACAAAGCAGAAAATCCTTGACATCTGTATGATGTCAAGGAAATTAATCGATTGGTTCAAATAGGAGATAATAAAGAAAATCTTACTTCTAAAATTTCCTCTATTATATTAGGACTTTACCATTTATCTGTTCTCAACATGCTTCCCCTTTTCATATCCAGGGACACACTGTATGACCAATTCATTTCAGAATTTCCAAACAGTGTCACAAGGACCACTACAACTTTGCCATTTAATCATTAAGACATGAAATAGCTTACATAAAACACATGGCATAGCAGTTTATCAAAGCAGGGCTGCTCATGTGATTTCCTAGTGAGAAGAATATGTTCTGTCTATTTATTACAGAACAGAAGACATGTATTGTATACATTTGGCTTTTTAGAAGTATTAGTATTTAATCTGAAGTGTATCAGTATTATCTGACAAGATCTCTTCCTAGTGTAAACCAGACAGACTCAGGCCAAGAGATCTGGTTCAGCACAGCAAGCAGTCCTCAGTTTCTCTCATCAATGCAAAAAAATTCCCAGGAATTGCGTACCTGAGAAAATCACCGGAATACTTTTTTTTTTTTTAAGAAAACACAGTTCCCATTTTTAATAGATTACTTTTTTGAATGTAGTTTCATAATGAAAGTCACGTCTGCATCATGACAGCAGCTGAACATTCATCCCAGTCCACTCATTTATCTATGAATTCAACCCCTGCCGGGTTGGGGGGAAAAGAAGGAAAGGAGTGGGGAGAGAAGATCCAAAACACTTTTACTTGTATCTCGAACTGGCACTGTACCATTTGCAGAGCTCTCCTACTGATGCATCAGGCGGATTCTGCACATTTAGTATTTCTGATAAGGTTAGTTTCTACATGTAAAAAATTTAGCTGTGATTTTAAAAGTTAAATGTCCTTCTTTGCTTTAGCAAAGCGTTTGGAAACAAATGCCCAAACACATTTTTGAGATTGCAAAATAAGAGTTCAAAGCTTTTTTATTTTATTTTTAGGGGGTGGTTCTTCTCAAGGCCTCAGTATGCCTGTTGTTCCCCAAATGCTATGTAGCAAACCTGCTAGTTTATATGGGGTACACCAAACCATAGGTGCTTACCTGTAGGAGTACTACTGCGAAATGAAGAGGAGGGAGTGATTGGAGGGGTGACTGGAGGAGTAAGGCTTCCACTGCTGTGGCGAGGTGGAGTAGATACATTCCCACGGGACACTGTGCTTGACAAAGTCAAAGAAAGTTTCGGCTGAATCTTTTTCTTCAAAGACTCCTGCTCACGTCGAGCTGCATCAGTCATAAATCTAGAACAAGGACAGTCATGAGGATAAGAGGCTTAAACACTGTCCACAACTAAGATTAGGTAAAGACCAAGTATTTTTCACCCTCAGTGACCAAACGGAGCTTCAAACTCAGCCATGACAAGTTCCTCAGCAACACACAGATTTCAAGAATACAAATTTCTCTGTCAAAATCTTTATTCCAGTGTTCAAGATCTAGGCCTTTTGTTTCTGATTTCGACAGAACTTACACTAGAAGTCTGCATCGCATCATGTGCAAATACACAAGCTTTTTTTAATCTCCAACCAGAGAAGAGCATTGCATACAGTATTATAGTAACTCTACTCAATCCTCTACAATCACTGCCCTCCAGTCTTCTGGGAAAAAGTAGCTGAGTAGCTGTAACAGACAAAAATGATAGGGGCAAATGTACTGAATCTGCAGGTCAAAGGGATAGTGTGAATTACACTGTGTAGAAACATCATTTTCAGCTTAGGATAATCCTTGTTCTGAAGGTTTTAGACAACGTTGTCTGACATAAAAGGTGTCCGATTAAATTGCAATTCCTCAAACTGGAGTTCCCAACTCTTGAAAACCAAATGAGGTCTTTCTGTAGAGCTTTGGTACATGCTGCTGCAGGCCTAGTGCAACTCAAGGTTCACCTCTGTGGGATGCTGACAGGGAATTCCACCAACAAAATGCAAGGTGTGCACTAGTAGTGCAGTAATTCCAGCAGTGCAACTTTTTCCACTGGATCTCCCACCTGGAATAAAAATAGCCTTTTTCACTTTTACTCCAATTCCTTCTCAAAAAGAAGGAAAAAGACCAAGTGCCTACACAAGAGTTACACCAGAACACCTGATACTGTGTTATGCTGATGCTGAAAGCATCACTCATGGCACCTGGATCAACCCTTAATTGAAAGGACTGGGGTTCCCCCACAACAGGATCTCTGCAACTCAGACTTCATGCACTTAGCATTCAAGCAGTATTTTAATCCTTTTTCTTTCCCCTTCAATGCATAAGCAGCCATCTTGAAGGATTCCTAAGGAGACAGGCTAAAGTAAATCACCCTGTCCATACAAGTCCTTCACACTGAAGTACAAAGTATGCCTATCAGTGAATGTAACAATACATACTAGGATGTGATGGAATAAGAAGTTGCACCCAGACATTCGTCTGCCCAGGTCAGACAGAGTGAAGGTTTAGGTTTTAGGCAAGATGCAGTTTTACGTGATGAGCTCTTGCAACCTTGGCAAACAAACCATGAAGGGTGCATTCAGAGAATGCGGTGCAGCCAATATGCCACACTTACCCTGGAGCCAGCTGTCACCCAGGAACTCACATCTGCAGTCCAGTAACAAAACAGAATGACAAAAATTACCAGCAATTATTTGTATTGGGCTAAGTGAGGGGGATGTGGCTTTCATTCAGTAGTCACCCTCTCCTCAGAGTAGCACGGGAAAGAGAATGAGGCAGACTGAGGGATAGAAGGGACCACAGAGAACAAGTGTGCAGGAAATAACAAAGATACTCAGTTGTTGTATTGGGTGTAGGTGGTCAGGTTCTGGTAGCAGAGGGCGCTGAAGGATGAGAAGTCAGGGGCTGCCTCATGCCAGACACGTCTGGTTTCAGCCAGCTCCCCAGTGGACCCACCACATTAAACAGCTGAGCCCATCAGCAAAGCTGGTGGCACCTCAGTGAGAACGTATTTAAGGAGAGGTAAAAAAATCCAGAGGAAGAGAGGTGGAGGTAACAAAAGAAGAAACTACAAAGGGAATGAGAAAATAACAAGGTCAGAGGAGTAGGAGGTGCTGCATGGTGGAGAGCAGGTACATACCTCCCGAGGCACTGCAACCTCTGACCAACATCAGAGCACAGAAACAAGAGTGACAAACAAGGGACGGCAGAGAGAAACTGCTACAACCTAACCCCAACCCCTGCACCACTTGTTGCCTTACCGAAGGCGCTGAATGCAGCCTGCAGCTGTAGCAGGGGAAGAGGGATGTCTGGAGTCAAGTGAGCCTGGGAAAACGGGAGGAAAGGTGGCTCCCCCCCACCAAGTGCTTTAGGGTTTTTCTTTTGTTTCACAATAACCAACACCCAAATCAGTAAATAAATATTTCTGTTAGCTGGCAATAAATTAAATTCCCTGGGTTGAGTCTTTTTTGCCCATGACAATATTTGCTAAGTGATTTGCTTTGTTTCAGCCCATGAGTTTTCTTGCTTCTGCTGGGATTGGGGGTGTGGGGGTGAGTGAACCAGCTGCTATGTGGGTACTCAGCTGCTAGCTGAGGCCAACCCACCACTCTACCAAACTTCTTGTCATACAACAACTATGTTTGCTATGTGAGCAAACTGCCTGTTGTGTGACTTGACGTTCCTTATCATATGTGAAGGTCTGGAAGTAACCCCAAATGTATGTCCAGAATCCATCAGAGGACTGGGAGATCCACTTTTAGGTCCCAAAGAAGAGGTCTCCTGAGAAGAGGGAATACTGCCACATTAGTCATCTGGTTCACTGTTTATATCCTGCCATCTCATGAAGGATCAGGCTGGCTGGACAAACTGATTCTGCAAACTGCACTGAACATGACCATCAGGTCACATTGGGTCTTACAGCAATACGTAGTATCTGCCACAGCATCTGCAACATTGTGCTGTAGGACAGTTTCTTCTCCCGACCTCAACCAACAGTTTATATTAATATGAATCACTATATTAATTTAGGCTCCATAAAAATGCAACCTTTTGTGACTGCTTGCAACACATGGGCTGTTGGGGTAGAAGCTGGGTAGATTCTACTGGCCATGAGTCCAGACCTGACTGCGGTTATGGGGAGACCTCTGAGAAAAAACAGCTCTTGTGGAACAGTAAGGGGTGCATAGGGAAGAAGAAGGGGGGGGGGGGGGGGGGGGGGGGGGGAGCGTTT